>CM044105.1:11118284-11130784 GCA_024174645.1 Lemna minuta
TTACCCAATCGATATAGTTAATAACTCTCCTGACCAAATAACACCTTATTTGGTGTCAAGCTACACCACATACTTTAGGAGATATGGAGTATGTAAGAACTCACTTATAGAACCTTCCCGTTTTCAACTATCATGTATGTATAATCCTTCATCCGCACAAAACTCATGAATGACTTAGGGTACAGTCAACTGTCAAACCCTAATCAGTCACTAAAGTTAATATTGATGCATGTAGAAAATCATCGAGAACTCGTTCTCCGATATTTCCACTATCTTGGCCAAAAATTTCATCGCATCTCATTCCTTGAGTCGATCTCTTCAAATACTGAGGGCGGATAATCTCATCCTGATCACACAATCATCTTCGTGGACTTGATGTCGTATCCAATATATGACGTTTTAGATATCTCGTGGCTAGGGATTCATAAGTCATAATCAAAATACGATCATCTATCTACAAGATGTTTTTGGTGTCTCAAGTCAAAGGACCACATACATAATCATGCTATAAATCAGCCTGATTGACATTTAGCTATAAGTACCATTAAGGGATTCATATGGATCAATTAAGTGAACTCTTTTTCCAAAGAGCACCCACTATCTATCATTAGTGTCTCCACACTGATGTCTACAGGATCAGCCATACCCATCATATGAGTTGGATTAGATAGTGCTATTCATTCTGGATAATTCGATGTCCTTCTTGGATATCCGATGAATAGGAATGTTTAGAACATATGCTTAAATACTAGTGATCACTATATTATGATCTCATCATAATTCACTTAGTCATTGCATATGCTCATAGACTTCATTACAAATATCACACATGAATGACAATGAATCAATATCATTTCAATGAAAATAATCGAGATACATGGAAGTGTATTGGCTTATTGGCCATATAATATCCATCACCAAGGTTATACTAACTCAAGTATTCATGAGACCCAGATGATAGTAGATTTATAAATGGATTCCAGTTCACTTTGAATGGGGGAGTAGTGTCGTAGAATAGCTCCAAGCAACCCATCGCTGTAGATTCAACTAGAAAGGCTGAGTACATCGGCATGAGTGATGCCATTGATAACATGCATGTTTAACTCAAATTTTGATCTTATTTAACTACTATTCATGCTTATTTTATGTAATTATGATGCATGTAATCATAGTTTTTATGAATTTTCTCCATTGGTATGCCATTTTACTAAAGTCCATATTTATGCATTATTTAAGGTTAATTATGTGCTTTATGGATGTTTAATCTTTTGTAAAGGTTAAATAAATAGAAATTAATTAATCTCCTTGATTTACTTTGACTTTATTAGATGATTAAAAGAATTAATTTCAAGAAGAGAATGTTTGGATGAAATAAAATACACTTCTTAAAGGATTATTTAAGTTTATTTTGAATCATCTTATATTCTTCTTTTAATTTATATTTTAGATGGCATTATATTAACAATGAATAAATTTGTGAGCCAATGGAGAAAATTTGAGTTAAAAAGGATTGATATATAAGAAGTTATGAATTTCTTAATTTTTTAGAATTTTTTTGGATTTTAATCTGATTTTTCAGGATTTATTTCATTAAAAAAAGCAAAAAGGGGTTATTTAATCGCGAGGGACCCGCGTAGCTGACGTGGCACGATGCGGACACATGGCGGGGCCACTCGAGCCCACGTGGATGCCTACGTGGCGCCTACGTGGCGTGAAGAGTGATATCCGATGGTCGCGATTAAATAGCGCAGTCGGCTAATTGTGGAGAGACACGTGGCTTCATGAGGATTCTTCGATGAAGATCGGACGGCTGAAATCACGCGGAGTGGAATCCGCGTCATGGGCCACGATCCCACGGATTTCGCACAATCGGACGACTGAAATCACACGGAGTGGAATCCGCATCATGGCCCACAATCCCACCAATTTCGCGCAATCGGACGGCTGAAATCACACGGAGTGAAATCCATGCCGTGGGCCACTATCTCACTAATTTCGCGTGAATTTCTCAATAAATAGATGTTCTCTCCCTTTGCTGGTCAAAGTCAATGCTTTGACCTTGACTTTTGACATTTCTTCGTCAAATTAGCCTCTAAATTCTTAAAATATCTTATTTGGCATATTTATATCATTACCATTAATAAAATATCATTTTTACTTCTTCAAAACCCTAATCAAACTTAAGTTTGACCAGGTCAACTCTGCGATCAAAGTCAACTGTGTTCTTTGTGGATCGACCTGATCTTTACACTATACTTGATTTCATATCTTTGTTATTATGAGTTCGGAATTATAAATTTTGTTTGATCGACGTTTGTGTGTTTTTAACGACCGCATAAAACATTTTGTCAACCACGAAAATGACAATCTAGTTAAAGAAGTTTATTAGAGACCTTAGCATTGTCCATATGATCTCAAACCCTATTCCAATGTTGTGTAACAACAATGATGTGATAGCATAAGAAAAACAACCAAGGTCTCATCAAAAGTCTAAGCACATTTTGAGGCGCTTTCACTTAATTATGGAGATCATCGCCTTAGGAAATATACTGGTAGAAAGAGTTACATTGACTGATAATATCTCAGAATTTCTAACAAAACTTTTCGATCAAGAAGATTTTGAGTATCATTGCACAACTATGGGGTTGATCCACAATGGTGACTGGCTTTAATACAAGTGGGAGATTGATGGATATTATGAGGCATATAAGCCAATCACGCCTCTATATATCTTGTTTATGTTCATTGAAATAAAATTTATTAAAAATATTATAGATCAACTGACAAACCCTCTTGCATAATAAGTTTTTGAGTATCATTGTCCATGATGGATATTATGTGGCCTATAAGCCAATCACGCTTTGATGTATCTTATTTATGTTCATTGAAATGAAATTTATTCATTGTCATTCTTGTGTGATGTTTGCAATGAAGTCCATGAGCATGTGCAATGACTAAGTAAATTATGATGAGATCATACTATAGCGATCACTAGTCTTTAAACATATGTTCTAAACATTCCTATTCGTGGGATATTCGAGAAGGACATCGAATTATCCAGAAAGAATATCACTATCCAATCCATCTCATATGATGAGTATGACCGATCCTATAGCCATCGGTGTGGAGACACTAAGGATAGATAGTGGGTGCTCTTTGGAGAAAGAGTTCACTGAATTGATCCGTATGAATCCCTGAATGGTATTATACCTAACTGTCAATCAGGTTGATTCATGTCATGATTGTGTATGTGGTCCTTTGACTTGAGACACCAAAGACATCTTGTGGATGGATGATCGTGTTTTGATTATGACTTACGAATCCCTAGCCACAAGATATCTAAAACGTCATATATTAGATACGACATGAAGTCCACGAAGATGATTGTGTGGTCAAGATGGGATCATCCACCCTCGGTATTTGAGGAGATTGACTCAAAGGAATGAGATGCGATGAAATCCTTGGCCAAGGTAGTAGAAATATCGAAGGAGGAGTTCTCGATGATTTCTACACGCATCAGTGCTAACTTGAGTGACCAATTAGGGTTTGACAGTTGACCATACCCTAAGTCATTCATGAGTCTAATGTGGATGAAGGATTATACATACATGGTAATCAATGACGGGAAGGTTTTATAAGTGAATTCTTACATACTCCATATCTCCTAGAGTACGTGGTGTAGCTTGGCACTCAACGGGTGATAACATGCAATCTTAACATGATAACACATGATTATTAATGCAAATAAAGGCATAAAACATTACATTTATATGCATGTTATCATACTTTGAGTGCATTTCTATCATTCTATGCAATTTTATGTTATAATCTCAAAATGCGTTAATTTAGGGTTAATTATGATGAATGAAAGATTAAAGATTTTATAACCCATCTTTACTTGAGATTATAAATGGTTTTTAAAGTTAAATAATAGGAGAAATCATTTTTATGAACATTCATTTAATTTTCTAAAGTTAAAATCTTAAAGAAATGAATGTATTTTTGAAATAAGAATTAAATCTCTTGTTATTTAAATAATTTGACTTTTTAGAATGATAGATAATTAAATTTCAGATCAAATGAAAGAAATTTGGATTAATTTGGAGTTTTATTTTGAAAGATATGATTTTTACAATTTTTAGGGATTTTTCTGGATTTTTTTGATTTTATTTTCTATTTAAAACCGCTTTAAAATAAATAAAAAAATTACAAAAAGAGTTTATATTTCGCCCGGGACCCGCGTGGATGCGACGCGGCACGCAAGGCCACGTGGCAGCGCCACACGGACCCGCGCAGCGCCTACGTGGCGCATTATACGTATAGTATTTATTTTATTATTATATATATAAAATGGGTCTTCAGCCTTCCTTATATGGGAAGGGTTATTAACCCTTTAAATCGTCAGGTGTTATAAACCCGACGATTCCTTTTTTTATTTCCGTGTGGGACTAATCCACACGGCTTTTATAATGTAGGTGACGTGGCGTGACGAGGAGCGACGGATCAAACAGGCGATCGATCGACGCGCGTCGATCGCATGCGCCGTGGACCACCGAAGGATCAATCAAACACGTGCTATTTAAAAAGAGTTATAACAGTCAGATCTTCTGCGACGTGGCGGCATCACACGCATCGATCACGTGGTGCGTTGACCACCGATCACAATCAAGGACACGTGCGATTTAAAGGTGGATTATAACGGTCCAGATTAAATCGTGCGTTATTCATCTGGACCGTTGGATCGCGATCCAAGGGGCGCAAATCAAAGCATTTTTAAACGCATATCAAGCGGAGCGATCTGGAGCGTCCATCTGCGATCTGATGGCCACGATTTAACCTTACCGTTTCGTATTGATGCGTTTAATCCCGACCGTTTATGCAGATTAAACGTATCAATCAGACGGTTTTCCCCATTTCGCCGTATAAATAGACGTGTTCTTCGTCTTTTGTAATCATTCTTGAGAGATTTCACTTAATCGACGCATCTAAACCCCTTCTCTCTTGAATCTCTCTCTTGTAATCGCTTCTAGACTCGAAATCGTGTCCACGGAGTGTTTATAAGAGAGATTTCGACGATCGTGCGAGGAGAATTTGTCTCTTGAACATCGATGTTCACGATTAAATTCGCGGAATGAATAGCTGTCGATCCTGAGTTCAATTGGATCGATTTGATCATTATCTCGAGTTAGAAAACAAATTTATCCTCTTATCTATCGTCATGTATCATCAATTTTACGTTTAGTATTTCAATTTAAGTTTAATTTCATTTTAATTTCAATTTGTGTTCTTCGTGATTCCAAAAATTTCATCCCACTTCCATCTTTGATTTCTCCATGATTTCTAATCCAAATCGAGCGATTTTTGATTCCACGGATAGATCTTTGAGTTATCTTTCTAAAAACACTATTTTCCCTAATTTCTCACCTCAATTCATTGTCCAATTCGACCAAATTCCAAAAGATCTCTCGAAAATACCTTAATTCCATGTGGATTCGACCCTTATTTACCATTATACCCTTCAATTCACTCTTAATTCCCCAAATTGGTAAGTTCGGAATAATTCTTGACACAAGACCGTGTGAAATCGACGACCTCGCGGTCTCGTCTCGTCAACGAGCTGGCAACTCAACCTATCGATTGGGTTAAATCGATCCTTGATTAATTAATCTATATGTGGATGTGGATAATTAATTAAGGTTGACCAATAAGGTGTTATTTGGTCTATAGAGTTATTAACTAGTGAGATATATGGACCTAGAGGGTCACACACATAAGGTTTATGGATGTTGGTGGATATAGACATAATTATGAGGGTTTTTATGAAAAAACCTCATTCCAAATGTCTATAAATAGGGGGAGGACGACCACAACTGAAGGTGCCCATGCAAGCCTTATGGGAATTCTCTCCTTTCTTCTCTTTCTCTGTTGGTGAAGAGCTTTGAAGAGGAGATCCAACCATCCAGAGACCGTGTGGATACCGCTAGAGGCTAGACACTTGAATAGCTTCAAGAACTCCTTCAAGGAATCCCTGTAAGTATGTTTTCTCATACATACTAGATGATAGGATCATCTGTTCTTGGTGGCTTGGTATTTTGAATGTCCGATTTAATGTTTTATGTTGCATTTGATGTTTTGATCAACATTTCGGAAAGTTATCGACCTCAGATCCCATCAGTACAACTATGGGGTTGATGTATAAGGGTGATTGGCTTTGGTACAAGTGTGAGATTGATAGATATTATGTGGCCTATAAGCCAATCACACTTCTATATATCTTGTTTATGCTCATTAAAATGAAATTAATTTATTTTCATTCTTATATGATGTTTATAATAAAGTCCATGAGCAAATGAAATGATTAATTGAATTATTATGAGATCATAATACAATGATCACTAGTATTTAAACATATGTTCTAAACATTCATATTTGTGGGATATTTGAGAAAGACATTTAATTATTCATAAATAATAATACTATATGATCTAACTCATATGATGAGTATTATTGATCCTATAGACATTGGTGTGGAGAAAATTAAGATAAATAGTAGGTGCTCGTTAAGTTTATTGAATTGATCTATACGCATCCTTGAATGGTATTATTCCTAATTCTCAATCAAATTGATTTATGTCATGATTGTGTATATCGTTCTTTAACTTGAGACACCAAAGACATCTTGTGGATAGATGATTGTGTTTTGATTATGACGTAAATCCTAAGCCACATATATCTAAAACGTCATGTATTAGATATATCATGAAGTCATCGAAAATGATAGTTTGGTCAAGATGGGATCATTTGCCCTCAGTATTTGAGGAGATTGACTCGAGTAATGAGATACGATTAAATCCTTGGCCAAAGGTATGAAAATATTAGAGAAGTTCCCGATGATTTCTTACACACACTAGCACTAACTGGTATTAACACATCATTAATCTTGATATTGATTTTTATTCTTCTCCTTACCCGCTTACTCGCCACAACTTCTTCTCCATAATCGTTTTTTTCATAATCTTGACTTTGTAACCAAGCTTGCTGGCTCTCCCTACGGTCAAACCTTGATTCTTGACTTCTACACGGAAGCGACAGGTTTAGATTTTTGAGAAGTTATCATTAGATAAAGAATTCAGGCTTGGCCCAAAAGAATGTTTGCAACAATAGAAAGGAAGGGGTCCATGTAGCTGTTGCGCTCATCTACCAAGAAGCAAGTTCATCATCTACTACAAAAGAAAGAATCCACTTCTCTTCCTAGCTCCTAAAGTCGCCCCTCAAAACCTTTGCTAGGCTATGTATGGAATGGCCTAGAGCGGACTTTTTTGGATATATAATCCAAGTTGATAGTAGAGTTAAGGGAACAGCTAGCGATTAGGGTTTAATAGTTGACCATATCTTAAGTCATTGATGAGTTTTGTGTAGATAAAATATTATACATACATAGTAATTTATAACGGAAAGGTTCTATAAGAGAATTTTTATATACTCCACATCTTTAAGAGTATGTGGTATAGCTTGACACCCAACAAGCTGACAACTCAACTTACTGATTGGGTTGAATCGATCCTTGATTAATTAATCTATATGTTAAAGTAGATAATTAATTAAGGTTTATCAATAAGGTTTTATTAAGTCTATCTAATTATTAACTAGTGAGATATATGAACCTAGAGGGTCAGACACATAAGGTATATGAATATTAGTAGATATAGACATAATTAAGACGGTTTTATGAAAAATTTACATACCAAATGTCTATAAATAGGGAGAGAACGACCACAACTAAAGGTGCT
The DNA here is from genome assembly GCA_024174645.1 of Lemna minuta. Taxonomy (NCBI): domain Eukaryota; kingdom Viridiplantae; phylum Streptophyta; class Magnoliopsida; order Alismatales; family Araceae; genus Lemna; species Lemna minuta. Next base: position 11,126,075 of record CM044105.1, read on the forward strand.
TGTGCAAGCCTTGTGGAAATTCTCTCATTTCTTCTCTTTCTCTCATAGTGAAGAGTCTATAAATAGGGAGAGAACGACCACATCTAGAGATTATGTGGATACTGCTAAGGCATGATGTGCCCACAAGTATTTCCTTTTCCAATATAGTGAGTTGAGCTGAACATGGATTCAAATATCCAATGTTTTTCTCCCATTTCTAACAAATATACCTTTATTTTATCTAAGAATTGAGATGGTAGACAATTAAATGCAACTGATTCTTGTGATAAATTGTAACATGCAAATTATGGAAAGTTAGTTGGATTTCACCCATTTTGCATAATGCAACTTTGCCTTTGCATCATTCTTCTTTGTAGGAGCACTAATTTTAGGTTCATAAAAACATATGTTTGATGGGATTTTATGCTTGACAAGCTTTCAAAATTTTGGTCGAAACATTAAACACAATAGAATATATTGAATCAAATATTCAAAATACTAAGTACCAAGAGTCGATGATCTTCTCATCTATTATATATTAAAATCCATACTTATGTGTGTGATTATCAAGGTCTATATATCTCATTAGTTAAGAACTCCATAGATTCAGTAATGCTTACTGGTCAATCTTCTTAATTATCTATACCAAAATTTAGATTAATTAATCAATGATAAATTTATCCCAATTGACACGTCGAGGTGCTAGTGATAACATGCATTTATAACTTACATTCTTATCTTATTTAACTCATATTCATGCTTATTTTATGTGAATATAATGCATGTTATCATAGTTTTTATGAATTTTCTCCATTGGTATGCCATTTTACTAAAGTCTATATTTATGCATTATTTAGGGATAATTATGTGCTTTATTGATGATTAATCTTTTGCAAAGTTAAATTAATAGAAAGAATGATTAGATGATTAAAAGAAAGAATTCTTAATGAATGACGTAATATTATTTTCAATCCATCCCATTTTCTTGTTTGAATTTATATTTAGGTGGTAGGATATTAAAGATGAAGAAATTTGTGATCCAATGGAGAAAATTTGAGTTTAAAAGGAGTTATATTTTCAAAGTTATTGATTTTTAAAGTTTTTAGATTTTTTATGATTTTAATTTGATTTTTACTGATTTTTTATTGATTTTATTTCTTAATTTAAATCACAAAAGGGGGTTTTATCCACAAGACTCGCGGGCTGATGTGGTGCAGGACTCTCGTGGATGCGACCTGGCACGCAAGGCCACGTGACAGAGCCACGTGAGCCCACGCGGGAGCCTAGGTGGCGTGAGTGTGATGCGGACGCGCGGCAGGGCCACGCGGGTCTACGCGGACGCCTAGGGGCGCCACGTGACGAGTGAGGGGGGCTGGCATGTGAAGGGCCCACGGGTTAGTGGGCCCTAGTGAGATTATTGGGACCGTAACGCAAATGCGTTACACCCCTCTACTTTTTATACTTCCTGATTCTTTCTTTTTCGTCCGTGTGGGACTATATTCCCTGGAGATTTAAAATGCGCCGGACACGTGGCCGCATTATAGGCGTTGGATGCAATCACGTCACATAAGGTGTGTCAATTGCGTGGACTCGGGTCCACTCGATCTCCATCACAAGCACGTGCGCAAAGGGAGACCGTCGATTGCGTAAGTGGACATCAAACGGTCAAACTCTAATCGCGCGATTGTGCGATTGTGGGGCGACACGTGGACTCACCTCGACGCGACGATGGAAATCAGACGGCTGGATTGGTGAGATCGTGAGATCGTGGTCCACGATCATCACGTGATCGTGGCCATTAATCAACCTTCACCAGATTAAACGTCCCAGATTTTTTGCGCGGAATCTCCTTATAAAATGATGTTCTTCCCTTTGTAAACATAAATTTTGATCGAATCGTGAAGCAATTAAGTGATTTTGAAGGAAGATCTTGAGTTCATCACGATTCCCCTGCATTTAGACTCGATCGCGATCCGATTGAGGCAGGATTCGTCGTGATTAATCGTCGGATTCGATCGAATTCTTCCCTTGAACGCCGAACGTCCGCCGAGGAAGAAATCAAGCCGATACTCTTCAATCTGCGTGAATTGAAGCTAAATCTTCGCGGAAATTGGGTTAGCAGTGAGAATCAATTGTTCATCTTGTGGTAATCTATATTTAGATTAGATTTAGATAGTTAATTTTGCTTTAAAAGTCGTTTTGTTCTTCATTTTTGCCTAAATTTAGTTCAAATTTTTGCTGATTTTGAAATAAAGATATCTCTCTGATCTTAAGTTCGAATCACTTGATTCTAATTTTATTGAATTTTTTGTTTCATCAGCTTTCCGTAGATAGCAAATTCGTGAAATTCCATGATCATTTGACCCCTCAATTTAATGTTTGACCTACCACTGTTCATTTTCAATCCAAATTTGGGTATTGACTTGCGGGATCAATTATTCTTAAAATATAAATTAGAATTTAACAATTTTGGTCGTTTTGGAATCCTTTAGTTGTTAGATTTCTATTTATATATTAATTGTAGGATTTGGATATCATTTGGTAAGTCAATTTGAAGATTTACATCAAAGTGTTTATTTCGAGATTTTTTTGATTTTTGATTTTCAATAATTCATAATAAATCTAATTCTTATTGAAAAATCACGAATTTTATATGAATAAATTGCATTTTCTCTATAGTTTTTGAATATATAATTTTCGTAATATTTTAAGCTCTTTTTATTGTTTGATTTTCAGAAAGTCAACTTTTGGTCAAAGTCACCGCTTTGACTTTGTCCTTTGACATTTCTTCAAAAAACGGTTTTCTAAAGTCTTAAAATATTTTATCTCATATATTTAGATCATTTGTATTGATTATATATTATTATCACTTCTTTAAAACCCTAATTAAACCTAAGTTTGAATAAGGCAACTATGCAATAAAAGTTAACCTTGTTCTCTGTGGATCGACGCAATACTTATACTATACTTGATTTTATATATTTGTCATTGTGAGTTTGAAATTATAAATTTTGTTTGATCGACGTTTGTGTGTTTTAACGACTGCATAAAATGCTTTGTGAGCTAGCCTATTACATTCTAAGTATAACATGTGCTCTAGAAGAACTTGTATGTAATCTTGACCTCACTTTTTACAATTTAATCTTTTATCTGCTTGAGACTCATAAATGACTTAGTATATAGTCAAGTGTTAAACCCTAATCACTTATTAAGTTAGTACGGATATAGAGAGGAAATAATTGAGAACTCTAATATTTTGACTATTTAGGCTAAGGATTCCATCTCATCTCATTCATTGTGTCACTCTCCTCAAATATTGGGATAGACGATCCCATCTTTACTACACGATCACTTTCGAGGACTTCATGTCATATCTAGTATATGATGTTTTAGAAATCTTATAGCAAAAGATCTGTAAATCATAATTAAAACATGATCATCCATTCACAAGATGTCTTTGGTGTCTCAAGTGAAAAGACTAAGTACACAACCGTGATATGAATCAATTTGATTAATAACTAAATTTAATATCATTCAAGGATTCATACGAATCAATTCTATGAACTCTTTATCCAAATTACACCCAGTATCTATTATTGGTCTCTCCACATTGATGGTTATAGGATCAACCATACTTATCATATGATTTGGATCAGTTAGTGTTATTTTTTCTTAAATATCCTATTAATAGGAATGTTTAGAACATATATTTAAAGCTAGAGATTATTATATCATGATCTCATCATAATGTACTAAACTATTATACGTGCTCATGGACTTCTTTACAAACAATATATAAGAATGACAAAAAATAAATTTCATTTTCATGAACATAAGCAAGATATGTAAAAGATGTGATTGACTTGTAGGCCATATAATATCCATCAACTTTGACAGGTGTTTGGTCAATATCAAGGCCTATGGAGAACTCGAAGGAGATTAAAGATTCTTAGAAAGAGAAAAGTCTAAAGAGAATTAAAAAGAGACAAGAGAGAGGGATGAGAGTTAAAAGGACAAAGAGAGAGAGAGAGAGAGAGAGAGAGAGAGAAATTAAGAAAATTTTAAAATAGATGTTCATATCCTCCAACTTGTCTTTCGTTCGATCTCGATATCTATTTGCCTAGATTAACTTGAATTAGATTATTCTGTGGGCCCATTGGAACATTAGATAGCATGATAGCTCAAGAGTTGACTTATTGCCAAATTATCCATGATAAAGGGCATTCCAAGGAGCAAGCAGGACAAAAAGTAACGGGTTATTATCCAAATCTAGCACCAACTCTTATTTTCTCCAAACCTAGCACCAACTCTCGGTCTTTTATCCAAATCTAGCACAGCCGCAATTCTTGACTCTTTCCGGATCCAGTTGGCAGCCAAGTGATGCCACGTCAGCACCGTAGCTTCGGCGAGATCCATGTGGCAGCCACGTCATAGAAAGATAGATCGAGAGATAGAGAGAGAAATATAGAGAGAAATAGAGAGATAGAGAGAGAGCAGTCCGCGGCGAGAGAGAGAGAGAGAGAGAGAGAGAGAGAGGGAGGGAGGGGAGGGAGAGGGAGAGAGGGAGGGAGGAGAGGCGGGAGAGAGGGAGGGGGGGGGGAGAGAGGGAGGGAGGGAGGGAGAGCGGGAGAGAGGGAGGGAGGGAGAGAGGGAGGGAGGGAGGGAGGGAGATCGGGAGAGCGGCGAGAGGGAGGAGAGGGGAGAGAGGGAGGGAGGGAGGGAGAGAGGGAG
>CM044105.1:11135784-11277199 GCA_024174645.1 Lemna minuta
ACTAAGATGGTCATATTCTTGTGTCCTCTACTATATGATGAATAACAGTGACCGAATAGCAATTATTCTTCGAGAGGGAAAAAATGGAGCCAAAGATCCTCAAGCTTCAAGAAAAGGATTCATGATCAAGAAAAATCAAATAGATACCTATTTCACTCAAACAAGAGAAAACAAAACAAGAAGAGAGAACTAGAATGATTAGATTCAACTTATGATCTCTCCAAAGTATTTTATAGGGCTAGAATTGTAGAAACTTAATTGAGAATACAAAAGATTGAGGATAAGAGGAGATGAAGAGACCCAAAAGAGGGCCATTTCAAAACCAATATTATTAAAAGTGAAAACTAAAAACCCCTTGAATGGGAGGGAGAAAGAGAAATGAAAGAGGAGAGGGAAAAGCTCAAGTCATTTATCCCATTAAAGAGGTGGAACACCATCCAATCTCCACTGCAGATTACTTCACAAGGGCAATCTTAAAATTTTTGATAGCCCAAGAAGACTAAGCCAGTACTTAAATTTTACCTCTGGCACTAGTTTGGTCATTATGTTTGCCTGCTTGTCTTGAGTTTTGATCTTCACGGTGTGTACATCTCCTTTCATAACCACATATGCTAGAAAGTGATAACATGTATCTATGAGTTTTGTTCGCTAATGGAACATTCAATTCTTTGAAAGCTAAATATCCTTCTTGTTATAAAAAAGGTGGATTGAAAAATTCTTCAAGTAAATTTCACCATGAATCCTTTCAATCAAATCACTCTTTTTACAACTTTCATAATAGGCATGCATTAGGTTTTAGTCATAGAAACAAGTGTGATGGGCTACAGATTCACCTTTTAAGAGATATCACATCCTCTAAACATGATATGATATCCCGTGACTGATCTCATTTTATCAAGAAACCTATATAGTCTAAATGAAAATAATCAAACACGTTGTTCTCTAATCTTTGCTTCACAAAATAGGCCCACAGTTTTCAATAGAAGTCATGGATAAAGATCTCTCATATAGAAAGCTCCACCATGAAAGGGAATCCATGAAGGAATCTAGAGGTCAAGTGAGAATGCTAAAAACTGCTCTTTTTCATATGGATGGTAATTGGGAAGCTAAATTGGGCATGCTTCTTATGAATGTGGTGGATGCACTGCTCTAAAGTGTATGTGGTCTGACCAAGAGAAAATTGTGTTGAATAAGCTTGAAATGCAATATTTGCGTTCAAGAACATGATTATTAGTGGGTTTCAAGACATGTTTCATACATTTTGGTGCTTGTTATCATGTTATGAGTATATTTTCACTAAATGTCTGTTAATTTTCATGTTATTATGGTGCACTATTTGAGGCTAATTTTTGTAACTCATTAGTTTAATTTTCACACATGAAATGTTACTCTCATTTTATCGAGATGAGGAATGTAGAATTTTGAACACTAATATGGATAATATTATCATTAATTAAATAATAATAAAAGAAATCATTAAAATGAGCTTTGAAAGTGATCTAGTTTTGACTTTTCTGAGAGAAACTAGAAAGCGTTAGGGAAAAGTATTTTAATATATCCTTATTTCTGAAATTAAATGGCTTAGAGTGATAGATAATTTAATTTTCTTATTTAATAAATAAAACGAGTTCTATTTTTGAAAGATTTAGCTTTTATAAGTTATAGGGTTTTTCTTGATTTTTTATAAACTTGTATTAGTTAAACTTGTTTTTGTTTGACTTGTTTTAGATGAACTTGTTTTAGTTAAATGGGCTCACCTTGGGCAGCTCATGTGGTAGAGTTGATGCGGTAGTCCACACTTATGTGGCAACATGGAGCGCATACGTGGTGTGCATAGGGGTGTCCTATTAAGGGGTGTATTAGTTATGATGATTAAAGCCAATGTTACAAGAAGAATGACTAGGGAGGAAAAAACCTAATCTAACACAAAATTTGCTCAAAATGATCCAATTCATCAGTACATCAAGGCTTTTTATTACACATTTGAAAAAACAAAAATCTGATTTTCAAGTGATAGATTCTCCCTATTTTCTCGACAAAATATTGACTTTAAACACTCCTTTGATGTGAAAATGAGTCTAGAAGAGGTATAAAGCAAGAGATTCAAGGATTAAGGCATCTAAATAGTTCAATCAAATGAAACATCCAAGAATGGTTTACATCGTTGAAGAAGTGGCGTATAAGAAGGCAAAATTGAGCCCGATTGTTCAATCTGGTGATTGATCTTTGATTAATGGCTCAGATGAAACACTCGGATACAAATAATCATCATTAAGTCCCATGGGGAACTTAGATTTTGATTTAAGATGGAAGATGGAGCGCTCAGATTTCGCCACTCGCTCGTGAAGAAAAAGCGTCGCATAACACATGCCGTTTGATCTTCATCGAGTGCTCAAGATGGAGCTGATAATATACAATGATTATTAATGAAAACTAAGGCATAAAATATTTCATACTTATGCATGTTATCATATTTTGATTGTACATCTATCATTCTATGAAAATTTAAGTTATAATCTCAAAATGCCCTATTTTTAGGGATAATCATAACTAATTAAAAACAAATATCTAAGATTAGATTATTTCCATTTTATATTTGAGATTATAATTGTGTTTTAATGTTAAAATAGTAAGAGAAAATATTTATTTATATAATCATTTATTTTTTTAGCTTTATTTTCTACAAGAAATGAGTATATTTTTGGAATAAAATTTAATTTTCTTGTTATTTATTAAATTTGACTTTTTAGAAAAATAGATCATTTGACTTTTGATAAAAAAAGATTAATTTAGATTAATTTTGAGTTACAGTTTTAAAGTTATGATTTTTCTATTTTTGGAGAATTTTCTAGATTTTTTTGAATTTATTTTGATTTATTTTTTATTTTTTGTTTTTATTTCAATTTTTAAAAAAATTTTGTTTTTTATTGCCCGCTACCATGGCAGCTGACATGGCGGGCCAGTGACGTGTGCACACGCCATGTAGCACACATGTGTGAATGGTGTGTGCGCATGTGTGATTAGTGGGTTAAGCATCCTTTTCATGATATAAACTAAACCTACTAAACATGCTCTATTTATATACCCATCATTTGGCCTTCATCTATAACCTTCAAAATATACATCCTTTTTAGTCAAATTGTTTTTGTTTACTCAGAAGTTAAATAATTTATCATTCTAAAAGGTCTAATTTAATAAATAACATGAAAATAAATTTTTATCTACAAATTATACTCATTTCTTTGAGAAAATAAAACTAAAAAGTAAATGAGTGTATACAAAAAATATTTCTTCTTATAATTTGACATTAAAACTCAATTATAATCCAAAATATAAAATGAGAATTATCTGATCTCAAATATTTCTCTTTAACTATTTATGATTATCCCTAAAATAGTGCATTTTGAGATTATAACTTTAAATTTCATATAATGATAGATATGTACTCAAATTATGATAACATGCATAAGAATGAAATGATTTATACCTTAATTTTTATTAATAATAATATACTTACTAGTATAAATTGCATGTTATCACAGACCCACATCAATCTTGAATAATTGTCAATAACCAAGAACAAATACATGTTGCCTTTGAGTGCTGATGGTGTTATTGGCCCATAAATATGACTAAAAAGTATTTCCAATGGCTTTGACACTTTGGGGGCCTGAGAGTAGGAAATCCTTTAACTATCTTATGTTTATTCATCTCTTTAAGTGAATTGAAGTTGAGATGGCCAAATATTTTATGCCAAATATTTGTAGCCTCTTCTTCCACTATTTATGTGTTGACTTTCAATATGTAAATTCTTCCCCTGTTCTAGTGCACTTAAGTTATTAAACTTCCTGACCGATCAAAGATTGTCAAGAAACCACAACATAAGATTTTCAAGATTTAATATACTGACTTTTCATATGAGAATATAGAGCACATTGCAAAGCTACATAGTATCACCATTCAAGAAAGTCACCGATATATTTCCGTTTCCCTCATTTCTGATGATCAAACCATCCCCAAAACACACAATTTGGCATTTTTCTTCATGAAGATATTGAAAGCGTATCTTCTAACTCATCATTGACGAACTAGCATTGCTATCTAGATAACACAAGTCATCTCAAATAGCCTTCTCTCCAAATTCGTGCAAAAGAATCTCACTCTCTTCATCAAATATGGCCAGAAGAAGATATGACTCTTCTTTTTCATCTTCTTAGGTCACATTTCCCAATTCTTCTTTTCTTTGTCTCTTTTTATTAAAATTTCTGCAGTAATTAGAAAATAGCCAAATCTTTGACAATTAAAGCACCACACCTTGGATTTGTCAAAATATTTTTTCTCTTTATCCTTATTGTCATCATTACAGCTTCTTCCACGCTTTTCTACCCCTTCCTTTGCCTTTGCTATAGCCTTGACCTTGAACATGGGATAGTTGACCTGTTTCTTCTCTCTCACTCTCTTTGCGTGGCTGAAATCTACGTCATCAGGGCTTACTCTTCTTATCTCATTCTCATTCAAGAAGTTCATGAACTTTTCATGACCCAACCACTTCTTCAAGGGATATTGTAGATAGATCATGAAATTACTCTAAGGACAGTGTTAGAAGGTCATACCTAGGCAGTATTGACTGAAGGAGTTCACACACTATGTCCTTCTTCCATAATGTGTCAGTCCAATTTAGGTACCAATGGTTTTTTCCTTTTTCATCACCAAATTTTCATATCCTTTTCTCAACACTTGAATATGAGATTATAACACACTATGAACTCCAATATTGATAGTCCTCAAGATTTCCTAATTTTCTTTCCTAAATTTATTAATGCCAAAATGGTAGAGATAATCCCTTGACACTGAATTCATGATTAGGGTGAGTACCCGGAAATCTTTCTTGCACTGAATAGTGGTGTGGATAATCACATTCCACAGACCAATGCTTCCGAGTAAACTTCTATTTTCACTGCCCAATGGCGAGAATTCATTTTTATCAAAGAAAGATATGGACATTTGGTAGTCACCTCTGTTTTCAGCAGAATTTCAGGCTGCGCCAACATCTCCATTTAAGAATCAGATTGCTCTGATACCACTTGTTTTCACTCACAAGGAAGGATCCGCAACTGCAAGAACACTCTCTAACAGGTTTAAGAGAGAGATATTGAAAGTTGAATAAAAAAAACGAGATGAAGTATTCCATTACACACACATTTATCAAACACCTAAGGGCTGTGCTTATAACACTCCCACGGAAACTTCTCGCACGCGATGTGCCCGGTTTAGAGTAGAGAGCGGACACGCTGCCACGCGGGACACGCGGAATCCTGATATTGATCTTTTTTCTTCTTACCCAGAACTTTTTTCTTCTTAATAGAATAGTCTGTCGTTGTCATTCCTACGTAATTGAAGGAATCAATGCGGAGGACACGTAAGTTCGAATATTGTTGACAAACTGGTTTGCCGTGCTCATCTTGACGTATAAGACATCAGCATTTGGACATCGACAAGTGTGCATATCCCTCCTGCACTGAAAAAGAATTAGTCCGGCTGTCCAAAGTCAACGTTGAGGTAACAGGAGTAAAGGGCTGTCCAATCAGCGATTCAACAGTCAATGCACAGTTCCGCAAGAGATAAGCGGCGAATTTAAGTTCGCCTGGCAGGCTGCAAAGTTTGATAAACGACCTCTCTCTTATCCTTATCACCGAAGACACTTCATTTTCCATCGCCATTCACAGATCTCCTTCAAGATTTCGATTTATGAGTAGAACCGTTGGAGCGCCAAGGTAGAGCCGAATCTGGCTTCGCGATTACTCTACTGGCTTAGGCTATTTGACAATCATGCGCTAATCTCTCTCTTTCTGTCGCAGACAGATAGACTGTCATGGTCAGGATGACGGCATTATGACGTCAGTCAACAGAGTGCGACCACACAGAATGTCATGGTCGTTCATTCGTCATAGTGAACTAATGCGGGGGACACGCGTCTCTGAGGAACAGTACTACCGAGAGGGAACGGTTTCCAGGATCTTTCCTCCAGTCGGCTATAAAACACTTCCCCGTCCCCTTCCACAGTTCCACCTGCTTCAAGGCTCTCAGTTTAGCCATTCATTTACTTTTTCTATCATCTTATACTTACGGGATGGAAATGATTGACGCAGAATGCAAGACGTTCTCAAGCTGCCGCGGAGTCTCTTTCGAGATCAATTGCCATGAAAGTTCTTTGGCTAGTCCCGGTACACTTTCCAGCAGGTTGTGGCCGCTCCCTTCCAGACTTGGAAGATCACTGGAGAAACAGCGCTCGTCAGTTTTCAGTTTCGAACGTGAAAGCTATTCCAGTAGTCACTTTTGCGACGTAGACGTAGACGAAGAGGTAGACGAAGACAAAGACGATGGGAGCCGGTGGGACTCTATCTCTGTAGTGGCTTGCCCTGATCTGGAGAAGCAACTAGTCGGAGAAGTACTTGCTCAGCTTAGCAATCAGCGTCAAATCGACAAGGTGGGAACCACCGCCAAATCCGCGAAGATAAGGGAATCGAGGTTGTCTATTATACTTCTCGATCAAGGCCTGCTAACTGTTTACAAGAGGCTTTTTGCCTTGTGTCTTTTCCTAAACATGGTTTTCCTCGCTTTGGCCCTCAACGGAAACTTTCCCTACGGTAAGCGAAAGGCGGCGGCGTTTGCCATCTACAACGTGCTCGTCCTCACCCTGTGTCGAAGCGAAGCTTTTCTTCGGTTAGTCTTTTGGTGCACGGTCAAGGCCCTTGGAAGGTCCAGGGTTCCTATCTGGGTGAAAACTGCGGCCACCTCGTTCCTTCAGAGCATCGGAGGCATCCATAGCGGCTGCGGCGTCTCCTCCCTGGCGTGGCTCGTCTACGCCCTTGTGCTGACCCTCCAGGACCGCAAAAATACCTCTCCCGAGATCATAGGCGTGGCGTCCGCCATCTTTTCTCTTCTCTTCTTCTCATGCTTGGCGGCGTTCCCCCTCGTCCGCCACCTGCACCACAATTTCTTTGAGCGAACCCATCGATTCACCGGGTGGGCTGCACTCGCCCTTCTCTGGGTTTTCGTCGTCCTCTCAGCTGGCTATGATCCGGAATCAAAGTCGTACAACAAACTGACTTTTTACAGGCTGGCGATGCAGATAGAGGTGTGGTTGACCTTCCTCATCACAGTTCTTATAATCATACCGTGGGTCACAGTGAGAAGAGTACCCGTGGCGGCCAGCTCTTCCTCCGGACACGCATCCATTATCAAGTTCGCGGGGGGCGTGAAAGCCGGGCTGCTGGGCAGAATCAGCCGGTCCCCCTTATCCGACTGGCACGCCTTTGGTATCATATCGGACAACAAGGAGTCCCACATGATGCTGGCCGGGGCGGTGGGGGACTTCACCCGAGGGCTGGTGTCGGACCCTCCGAGCCACCTCTGGGTCCGCGGGGTGCACTTCGCGGGGCTACCGTACTTGATAAATATGTACGGCAGAGCCTTGCTTGTGGCCACTGGCTCCGGTATTGGCGTGTTTCTCTCGTTTCTATTGCAGCCATGCGCAGCAGATGTATGCCTCCTCTGGGTGACCAAGTCAGCGGATCAGAATTTTGGCTCGGAGATCACACAGATGCTGAGCGGGCACAAGGTAGGGAAGGTGATCATCCACGACACGGCCGTATCGGGTAGGCCTAACGTGGCAAAATTGACAGTTGAGGTCGCAACGAACTGGAAGGCCGAAGTGGTGATAGTGACAAGCAACCCACAGGGCAGCAGAGACGTCGTCGATGCGTGCAAGGCCGAGCGCATCCCCGCATTTGGGCCGATTTGGGACTCCTAAAGGCCCAATCACATGGTCTTGGTTCCGGGTTGAAATTACTTGGAAAGTTTGACATTGGCAGACACCAAGGTTAATGGACTAACGCGATACCGTCAATAGACACTAGATAATCTTATTTTATCAAGAAACCTATATAGTCTAAGTGAAAATAATCAAACACCTTGTTCTCTAATCTTTGCTTCTTAAAATAGGCCCAGAATTTTCAATAGATGTCATGGATGAAGATCTCTCATATAGGAAGCTCCACCATGAAAGGCAATCCATGAATGACTCTAGAGGTCAAGTGAGAATGCTAAAAACTGCTCTTTTTCTTATGGATGGTAATTGGGAAGCTAAATTTGGCATGCTTTTTATGAATGGGGTGCTTGCACTGCTCCAAAGTGTATGTGGTCTGACCAAGAGAAACTTGTGTTGAATAAGCTTGAAAATGCAATATATGCGTTCAAAACATGATTATTAGTGGGTTTCAAGACACGTTTCATACATGTTGTTGCATGTTATCATGTTATTAGTGCATTTTCACAAACTGTTTGTTAATTTTCACCTCTTAGAGCCTCTATATGCATTATTTAAGGCTAATTTTTGTAACTCATTAGTTTAATTTTTGCACATGAAATGTTACTCTCATTTTATTGAGATGAGGAATGTTTAACTTTGAACATTAATACAGATAATATTATCAATGATAAAATAGTAATAAAAGAAATCATTAAAAATGAGCTTTGAAAGGGAACTAGTTTTGACTTTCTGAGAGTAATAGATGATTTAATTTTCTTATTTAATAAACAAAACGAGTTCTATTTCTGAAAGATTTAGCTTTTATAAGTTTTAGGGTGTTTCTTGATTTTTATAAACTTCTTTTAGTTAAACTTGTTTTAGATAAACTTTTTTAAGTTAAACTTGTTTTATAAGCTTGTTTTAGTTAAATGGGCTCACCTTGGGCAGCTCATGTGGTAGAGTTGATGTGGTAGTGCACACTTATGTGGCAACATAGAGCGCATACGTGGTGCGCATTGGGGTGTCATATGAAGGGGTGTATTAGTTATTATTTATCTTTTATAGTGGTGATTATGCCTGAATGGCCTACAGTGTATGGAGTTAATTGTATTGAATAAAACTAATGTGGGATTATTTACCTCTCTTTTGATTTCAAGAGACATGGTGCTCTAAATTGGCATTTGACTAGGTGTCACAATGATAATAAACCACAACCACTCATTCTCACTTAAAGGTTAGAGTACCTAGAAACATTTGATATGATGTTATTTGGTCCTATGTGATTCATTAAGGTTGTTGATTTGACAAAGCTTTATCGGCCAAGAATGAGAAACCTTTTGATTGCTCTTTGAGATGGTGTGGCATCACAAGGGTCACTCATCAATACATTGTCGGAGAATTCTAATTGAGTAGACTATTTTAGTAGATTTCTCCTAGAATCTCTTGATTGAATCATGTTATCTGCTCAACTTTACATCCATTAAGCATCCACAATCAAGATTTTAATAAGAAAATTTGAGAGAATTTGCCACTTGAACTTCAGCTTTCCACACTGAAATTTTTGAATTAAAATCCCTTGATATCTCGATTATTTAGATCAATTTCTTCATGATTTTGAGCTATTTGTTCATGCTTTTCGTGTTTCATTGTCCTTCTGCATTATATTTACATTTCAAAGAGGAATATTGATAGAGTTTCATAAATTTTCTTCAATGTCTCTATCTTTGCACACAATTTTATCTTCTTCCTGATTTTAGCTTCATTGGAAAGATCTTTGATTTTATCTTCCAAATTCTGCTATTTAAATAATATTGTTTCCCCATTTCAGAATATAGTGTTTTTCTAAATTCTAGAAGTCTAAACCTCAACTCTCATTCTTTGTGGATTTGGACAGTTTATTCACTAACTATACTTAAAGTAATCATCCAACTAAGTGAGTTTAGACTATGTTTTTACATGTAATTTTGTGCATTTAATGATTTCATGCTTCATACTCATCACCCCAACAATTCAACTGGCCTAAATGTATATGGCACTATTAAGAAATTCTTGGGTCGAGGCTAATGTCACATTAGCCTTTCTTGTGATTGTGAGAGAATCCATTATCTAAATATTGATATATTTCCAATTCATTTCAAGAAAACAAGAACCTATTTTAGACTTCAAGGACACTGCCTTCATTTTTGAATCTATATCCTCTAGCATCAAGGTTATTGAGTGAGATTCCATTTTCCCTCAATTCGAGGACATGATTTAGGTTGCTGAATATCGAAATGGTTTCATTTAAAATTTTAATGGAGAAACTTCCAATTATTTCCACCTTACATGGTAAATTATTGACCATCATAACAACTCCAAATAAACATAGAGCAAAGGTCACAAAAGCATTTTATTGAGAAAAGATATGAAAACTATGGCCTCAGTTGATGATCTATTCATAGGATGTCTTAAACTTGAATTCTAACTTAGTCAAGTCTCATTGCAATGAGAAATGTTGCAATAGTTTAAAAATTGTTTAATTGACTCCTCTTGCAAGTCTTTCTTTTTTGTTTGTATTTTGTAATATTCTTCCTTGATATGTTCATTCTTCTTTCAATATTTGTTAATCTTTTATGAATTTCATTTTTTTTAATTTCATCCTAAAAAAACGAGATCATGCGCCCCTAAAACACACCTCTACGCATCAAAATAGTTTCCAAACTCACTGAAATTATGATTTAACTATGAGTTTAATTAGGATAATGGTAAGGGTCAATACTTCTTGATGTCTCTTCAAATTTTGATCAAATTAGATAAGAAATGTGGGTGAGAAATTAAAAGAATTAATATTTTTGGAAAGAGAATTCAAAGATGAATCCAAAAAATCAAAAATCAGGCAAGTTCGACTTGTATCTGTGGATAAATCAAACAGCAAAGTAAGGAGACAAATCGATCGTGAAGAGAGAGAAATAGATAAAATTTTGTAAAATTGACATAATATACTAACGGAAATCAAAACCTAATGCTATAGGACGAAAGATTAGGATAAAAACATGTAATCGAACCCAATTGCACTCGAAATGATCCCATTAATTTTTTTTATTAAAGCTTTTCATTCTGAAATTTTAGAAACAAAATTCGGAGTTTAAAGTGACAAATTCTTCTTTCTTGCTTGACGCAATCTTGACTTAAAGCATTCACTTGACACGAAATTAAGTCTAGAAGTGGATTGAAATAAGAGATTTGAGGATTATGTTGTTCAAAAGTTTTGATCAATAACTGATATAAGAATGCATACATCATTTGAAGAGAGGGAGTATAAATTGGGGATGGCTGTTGACGATATGAATTCGTGAGGTCATTGAAAACACACAAAGATGTATCAAAGAAATTTCCAAACTCACCAATTTAAAGTTTTAATTAAGAATTCAATAGTATAATGGTGAATAAGGGTTGAATCCAAAGAGAAAAAGGGAATTATCAAGGTATTCTTCAAATTTGATCAAAACAGATGAGAAATTGAGGTGAGTAATTAGGGATTTTAGTAGACTTGGAAGGAAAACTCCAAAACAAATCCACAGAATCAAAAATCACTCGATTTGGATCAGTATTTGGGTAAAAAAGAAGCAGCAAAATTTAGAGTGAAAAATCAATTGCGAAGAGATAGAAAATAAAGAAATTATGTAAAATTTAACTAATCTATGATTCAAAATTGAAATCTAATGATATAGGAAGAAATATTAGAAAGAAAACACGTAATCTAACCCAAAATTGTTGTTAAAATGAGCTAATTCATCACTGAATCAAGGCTTTTCATTCCGTATTTCGAAAAATAAAAATGTGGTATTCAAGAGGTGAATTCTTTCAATTCTCTCGATGAAATCTCATTTTCAAACACTCCTTGGACGCTAAAATCTATCTAGAAGAGGATGAAAGAAAGAGATTCAAGGATTGAGATGTCTAAATAGCTCAATCGCTCAAAACATTTGAGAATGCTATACATCATCAAAGTCATGTGTATATATAGGCAAAATTGGGCATGAATGTTCGATGTGCCTCTTCATCTTTAATCAACAGCTCAGATGAAACGGTTGGATGTGAATCATTACCGTAAAGTCGATTAAAGATGGAGTGCTTAGATTTGGCCACATCTTGCGTGAAGGCGAAACGTTGTGTAATGCCTCTCGTTTGATCTTCATCGAATGTTCTAAATTTGTACACGTGTCCACGAGACTTCATTCGATGCTTTTAATCTTAGCTATTATAACTCCTCAAATGAACAGCTTAGATTAAGTCATTTTAAAATGATTCAATCATAAACCGTTATGAGCCATGATATAAACATAATATTTTCAAAATTTTAAAAAATAAATCCAAATAAATTCAAAAAATTAGGAAAAATTTCATAAAATATTTAAAAATTTAAAAAATTTATAACTTTAAAAATATTACTCCAAATTAGTCCCAATTCATTCTAAAAAGTCATATTTATTTAAAAAAAGATAATACGATTTTTTAAAAAACTCATTTCTTTTGAAAAATAAAGCTAGAAAAATAAATGAGTGTATAGAAAAATATTTTCTAGTATTATTTAAAATGAAAACCCAATTATAATCTCAAATATAAAATGAGAATAATCTAATCTCAAATATATCTCTATAATTATTTATGATTATCCCTAAAAATAGTGTAGTTTGAGATTATAACTTAAATTTTCATAGAATGATAGATATGTACTCAAAATATGATAACATGCATAAGAATTGAACATCAATTAATCACATATATGGATTATGCCTTCATATGCATTAATAATCATATAATCACATATATGGATTCCATGTTATTAGCTGTTTGGTTGACGCTTCATCTTCAATCAATGGTCTAGATGAGATGCGTGGAAGTTAAGTTGAAGCCTCTTAGCCATGGCTATTGGATTTTGCGATGAGGGCTCCGATTGTCACATCACATGTGAAGGGGAAGCATCAATTAATCTTGTCCATTCAATCATGTTTCGATGCTTCAAATCTCATAGAGGCACTTCAAATCTTGCCTATTATGACTCCTTATATGAATGGCAAGGATTTATCTGCTTAATAAAATAAATCAAGGCCTATTTAGATGCTACTACATTCCCCCTTTACTTAAGCAAAGGTGAAGGGCTAAAATCTCAATTAAATCTCCTTTCTTCATGGCAATCGGATGCTTCTGAGCATGCCACATTACCTGCATAAACTTAAGAAAAACATAGTCCCACATTGAAAAAATGAAGAGAATCATCACATATAAATAGATACGCGGACTCAATAGTTAGATTATGCCCATTGTGGGTGCCCAATCAATAATGACCTGCACCACACGTACGCCATGTGGCACACATATATGCTGGCACGCGGTGAAAAGCAAGCACTCATGCTGCATCATCAGCCATGTAAGCGCACACTTGAAAACCAATTTTTTATATATTTTTAATTAAAATAAATTCAAAATAATTTAGGAAAATTTAGAAAATTTGAAAAAAATAAAAAAATTCATAACTTTAAGAAATTCAATTTTGTAATCCAATTTTTGTAATCCAATTTTTTTGTAATCCAATTTAAGAAAACAATTCCTTTGTAATCCAATTTTTTTATTTGATGACAAATTGATTAACACGTTCTATGCATTTTGATTTAAGAAATAATCAAAGAGTAAATTACTTACTCAAAAATACACAAATCTTCTTTGAAATATAAAACTAAAAAATAGATGCAAAATTGTGCATCTAAACTACTCATTCATGTTGCATTTTGGGCTAAAAATGTCAAAACCATTCATTCTTCTTGTATGTTATAATGTTGTTATGCCAAAGTAAAGATTTTCATTGATGTATGAAATGAAAGAGGTAGTCACAAATAATTAGGGCTATTACGAGATTTTAAAAAGGCTTAATAAGAGGAATTGTTAGGAAAAAAAATTCAATAGGGTCTTGAAAGCCTTAACTGATCTATGTTTTTTTAATAGCAATGACAAAAATAATATATATTTCTTTTATGTATAAAAGATGATCTCTTTGAGCTTGCAGTTACATTTACTATTTTTATCAATAGTACAACATTTTTTTAACTGATGCCCCTTAGTGGGCCAGTTGGGACTAGCAAGCTTTGGGATATTTTTGGACTGGCTATGCACGTGAATGTTGTGACCAATCACAAGCCCTTGCATAAGGAATCATACAAAGCGATGTCTATAAAGGATATTCTCAACTCACCTCTTTTTGCCGCCTCCAGCGCCATCACAGATCCTTAACATTTTCGGCTCCACCGCCGCAAACTTCTTCTACCACATATTCATAACATCATCAGCGCCATTAGGGTAAATTCTTGACATCGCCGAAGGGATGACTGACATCTCCCCTTCTAGCTCAAGATTAGTCTGCCATCGTCAACGCTGGCTCCATGGTCACCATCAACTTGATTCTGAAGCCTTGCATGGCTTAGAAGAATTGCATGCCCTCTTTGACCACAAGGTTGATTACTTAGACCATGCCCGAACAAGTGGCACTTTTAATTGAAGCTCTAGTTGATGCGCGTCAACTGGAGATTAGAATGATTCCTATGGTCCTTGTACCGTTGTTGCTTGAATTATCAGATATGACTCCAGCCACCTAATGATTTTTATTACTTCCAAAAAAAAACTCATGATGGTGACATTAAATTACATCACCTTCATCGTTAGGTTGAATTTCTGAAGCACGATTTCCAATGTGTTGGCCATGTTGGCACCTGTGCAGGGTAACACCCAAATGAAATGGGGCTAAGAGTTTATAGGAAAAATGAAGGATTTGGACAAAAGGGCAAAATGATATTTCAACTAAGAATAGAATAAAATCGAGCTAGAACTACTTGAGGAAAGAGAGATGGAAGAATTTTCAAACTTGCAGAAAATTAGAGGTATATTGATCAAATTCAATCTCAACTCCTCAGTTAATGTTGCTCAATTTCTATATAGCCCTACATGAAGTAAAAAAATAATCTGACTAACTTGAAAAAACATTATAGCCGCGTGTTCAGTTAATCTCCTCCTTCCTTTATTGGTTTAAGAGCTTCGTTTCAGTGAAAGAAATTAGGGCAATAAATGAGAAATTAGATGCGCAAGAATATTTATGGGATGGTTATTATTGCAAATGGCCCCCTCTCCTAATGCCCAAAAATTTGTAGGTACATTCAAAAGGCACCATCATTACATGTTAAATTTCCCCCCTTAGTTGATATAGTTTATGGTATATAAACATCTCTATAAAATAAGACCAAGATTTTACAAATATTATAGATATACCTCTCCTAATGAACAATGCATTTTGTGAACTTGAGCTAAATGGCATGTGATCCATGAAATTATAATAAAAACATGATCACATGCCTTCTATTGACATGAATTAGAGCAGACACAATTTCATCGTATTAGGGCACATATTTTTTAAGTATCTTCTACGCACTCGTGTTTGGAAATATCTTTGTATACAAGCTTGAGGGGGATTGTTAAAATACGAAAGTTTCTAGTAATCTCTTCCTTTCCTATAAGGTATATCTATAATATTTGTAAAATCTTGGTCTTATTTTATAGAGATGTTTATATACCATAAACTATATCAACTAAGGGGGGAAATTTAACATGTAATGATGGTGCCTTTTGAATGTACCTACAAATTTTTGGGCATTAGGAGAGGGGGCCATTTGCAATAATAACCATCCCATAAATATTCTTGCGCATCTAATTTCTCATTTATTGCCCTAATTTCTTTCACTGAAACGAAGCTCTTAAACCAATAAAGGATGTTTACGAGATTCAAACACGCGGGCGGTCCTTAACCAATCATGTAAAGCATAAAAATAATTTTAACAACAAAGGCATGGAGCACGTTGGCATGTGCAGTGCGATGAGTATCGAAAAATATATTGAATTTTCAAATGCGTGCTTCACGAATTTGGTGAGCATACAGTAGGAGAGGACTAATTTTAGGGTGTTCTTGATTTCCTGCTAAACTAAAGTTTGGATTGGAGGACATAGTGGGGAGAAGAGCCATTTTGTCAACATTTAACAATCTCTGGTGCATCTTCGAGTTGATGAATGTGATTTAAATCTGTGAAGAGGTTTGTGAGGATTGGTTTAGGGTTTAGAACCTTGTTTTGGCTTTTTAGATTCACAATTTTTGTAAGAGAATTTGTTATTTTCGATTTTTACTTCATGCATTTCACACTTCTGAATAGTTTCTATTGGTTTTAATTCACTTTAAATTCAGAGTTTTAGATTGTTAATTTGTAATTTTTTGAGAGTGAAATTGAACGTTAAAGGTGAGTTCATTTATAGATTCATTTTTTTCTTCTTTCTTCTCTTATTTTCATAGCATTGCTTCTTCTTCTTGCTCCTTTGACGAGATGATCTACAATTAGTTTGCATGATTCAAATAGTTAAGACGTTAGTCTCTTTCTTCTTTTTAGTTCATCTAGAAATCTCTAATTACTACTCTCTTTTTGTTAAACTCAGTCTTTTGTAATTCAAAGGTGTTAAAAAGCAGTTATATCATTGATTCATTTTCCATCTCAAGAGATAAAGTGATTCTAAAATGAAATAAAAATAAAAATACAAAGTCAAAAAGGGTAAAAAAAATAAAACAAAACACTGGTGATGATAAAGATGAATTTAAATATAAGATTTAGTTGAAGAGCTATTTTGACAAACGAATAAGGAATTTTCTTCAAAGCATGATTAGGAAATTCATCTTTCTTGACCAAGTTTGTTGGCTTTTCTTCACAAATCAAACAAACTGAAATCGTAATATTAGAGAAGAAGCTTTATTTGAATATATAAGTGATGAGATCATTTTGAGTCAACTATAACCATTGTTTTCTATCAGTTTTACTAGACACCTAGATTTTGTGATTCTTTACAAATCTTTTTCTAATTGTTGAATATAAGTCAGAAAATGTCCTATTTTAAATTAGAAAAAGAGGAAATCATTGCCACAGCCTCCCTTGGATTCGACCTCTTTACTAAGCCACATCTTTGGATAATTAGGAGATTGAAGGGAAATTTATAGAATTTTATTGCATAAGCCCAAATACCTATGCAACCACTAAACTCTTCATTGTTCTTTTGGGCTTATCATCTATAAAAGTGTTTTATCCTATTATTTGCATTCGAAGCTCAAATTAAATCTCAAATATAAATGAAAATAATCTATTTTTAAAATTATTCTATGATTTATTCATAATTATCCCTTAAAATGATGCACTTTGAGATTTTTTATGTAAATTGCGTAGAATGATGAATATGTGATAACATGCAATCTTACCATGCAATTATATAATTATTAATGCAAATTAAGGCATAAAAAATTCAATTTTATCCATGTTATCATACTTTGAGTGCATATATATCATTTCATGCAATTTTAATTGATAATATCAAAATGCACTATTTCAGGGATAATTCTGCATTTTTTAGAATATATTTTAAAGTAGATTATTCTCATCTATATTTGAGATTATAATTGAGTTTTAATGTTAAATAATAAGAGAAAATGTTTTTTAATATTCATTTATTTTTCTAAGATTTAATTTCTAAGAGAAAGGAGTCAATTTTTTAAATCAACTTTATTCTCGCGTTATTTAAATAATTTGAATTTTTACAATGATAAATAATTTAATTTTTGATCCAATGAAAGAAATTTGGATTAATTTGAATATGTATTTTGAAAGTTATAAGTTTTTTAATTTCTAGGGCTTTTTCTAGAATTTTTCTATTTTTTTATAAATTTAATT
This sequence comes from Lemna minuta, assembly GCA_024174645.1. Taxonomy (NCBI): domain Eukaryota; kingdom Viridiplantae; phylum Streptophyta; class Magnoliopsida; order Alismatales; family Araceae; genus Lemna; species Lemna minuta. The sequence continues at coordinate 11,153,377 of CM044105.1, forward strand.
CAATTTATTTTTAATAAGAATGAATTAAAAAAAATTTTATCACGTGCTGAAGTGAAAGCTGACAATGCGTGTACAAAAATGATAGGCCATGTGGTGACATATGAGACAGCCATGTGTTGCGCAGTGTACATGTACGCTCGTGTGCTAGTGTGTTCGTGTGCGCGTGCGCACACGTGTGTGCGCGCGCATGTGTGTGTAGATAAGGAGAAAGCATCTTGTTAAGGATTTTTTCTAACTCCTTATCTACATACTCATTATATACACATGCAATTGCTTTAATTTTTATCATCTGAGACTTTGTTTTTGTTCTTATGTGCGCTGGCGATGTTGCATCACCTAGAGCATCCGATTCGAGGGTTAAAAGAAGACTGTCAATCTTCACTTAAACCGGGGAGTACGTGGCGCATTTCTACTCATCAACGAATCATTTTAAAAATGATTTAATCTTAGCCATTCATCAAAACAGTTCTAACAGCTGATATTAAGACTTATGAAACGCATCCGGAGCGTTAGACCAAGATCAAATGGATGGCGTTTCATGCATTATTTCTTCATGCGCGACATGGCGAAATCTCGACTATCCATCTACGATCAAATGACCATGACTTAACTATAATGATTCACACTCATGTGTTTCATTAGAGCCGTTGATCGAAGATTAAACGTTCTATTGGACGGTTACACCCAAATTTGCTATAAATTGAGATGTTCTTCGACATTATAAATCATTCTTCAATGTTTTGAGTAATTGAACTGTCTAGCCACCACCATCCTTGAATCTCTCACTTCCAATAGCTTCTAGACTCATTTTCACGTCGACAGAGTGGTTCGAAATGAGATTTCATCGATAGAATATGGAGAATTCACCTCTTAAACGTCTATGATCGACCTCGAAGTTGCGGAGTAAAAAGCCTTGAATAAAATGATTAATTCGATCATTTCGATCGCTATCTGGGGTTAAATTATGTGTTTTCATCCTAATCTTTCGTCATGTATCATTAAATTGTAATTCAAAATCCTAGAGTAGATTAATTTTAGGTATAATTTCATATTTCTTCAATTTCGCATTCGGAAATTTCTATCTAATTCGCTCTTTGATTTATTTGCGAATCTTGATCCAAATCAAGTGATTTTTGATTTCGTGGATTTTTCTTTGAGTTCTCTTTCCAAATATGTCAAAATCCTTAATTTCTCACCTCATTTTGTCATCCGATTTGATCGAATTTCAAAAGATATCAAAAAAAATCCCTTGATTCTCCATGGATTTGACGCTCAGTTACCACAATACTTTTTAATTTGTGATTAATCTTTAAAATTGGTGAGTTTCAAATTAATTTTTGACACTAATTTCTGTGGATTAAACAACCACGCAAATTCGTTTCATCAATATACACTCAAGGTATGATAACATTTATAAGAATGAAATATTTTATGCCTTAAAGTGATTTAATAATCATGTAATTACAAGTATAATTTGCATGTTATCACATTGTATGACCATGAAAATCTAAGCGAGGGTTAAAACAATTTCACTAACAAACTCATATTTTTTTGTAGAAAGATATACATATATGGCCTCTAACGAAAATTCCTTTGTATCATAAAGTGGGATATCTCAAAGCTTGAATATGATGATGTTAAAGAAATGAGAAGAACATAAAAAAGGTTTTCATGCATCATTCTGGTGGCATTAAGGGCATTGGGTTCTTCAATTATGTCCGTAAAAGATGTTAGGTGGACTTATAAAGAATCACCTTCCACCATATGAAGACCAAAAGGCCCCTTCTTTTCATGATTTTGATAGATAATCATCTTCTCCACACAATTCTCCTCGAGCTTCTACCAAAACACAGTTCCTTTGCTAACATCCATGAGGATACCATTAAAGAGAGATAAAGTAATAAAATGTGTAAAGCCTTTTGATTAGTGATGTCGGACGGGCTGGTAAAGCCGGCCGAGCAGCGGGACTAAGGGGAACCTAAGGAAGTAGATCTAGGCATTCTAAGTATGATGAGATGCTCGCTCAAAAAGTGTCCAGCAGGCTACCTCCTCGCACTGCATCCCTGTAGCTCCTGGGTGCGTCAGGTAGTGACAGTCCTCGAAAACCTCCGGTCCACTTCCTCGGGGGCGTTGGGCCTTGGTTCGATAGTAGCTCGACGATCATTAAGAAGGATCGGACCATGGTCTCGATCCACTCGTGTCACCCTACTGTCTAACCTAGTCTAGGTCCCGAGGGCGGTGGTAATAGATGGGGGAAGTACTGCAAGAAATAAAGGGACTTTGAAAATAATAGTGGAGGAGATAATGCTTAACCTGCAGGGCACGAGCCCGGTCGGTCATCATGAGGGAGGCCACTCGTACGCAACACAAATGATTTGCGAAGCCGGGCCAAGCTGGTGCTGGCGGGGGACAGTGGAATCCTTGCCGCGGTGATTAGGCGGCGATGATCGTTGGAAAAAGGCAGGCCGTTGGCTCAATGAGGGTGGCATAACGTGAGCTAGGTGCAGCTCGGCGCGGGATCAGTGTGACTGGGCGTACACGCGGGCACAAGGCAACAAAGCGCGCGCGGGGTGGTAGGGCACGCGCAGTGCGAGGGTGACCGGGTGTGCACAGGGCGAGGGTGGTCGGGTGTGCGTGGGACGAGGGCAACAGCGCGCGCGAGTCGAGGGCTACCGAGCGCGGGTCGAGGGCGGCCGTGTGCATGGGGCGAGGGCGGCAGGGCGCACGCGGGGCGAGGGCAGTCGGACATGCACAGGGCGAGGGTGGCCAGACACAAGCGGTGCGTGGAGACGAGGGCAATCAGGAGTGCACGGGGTGTGAGGGGCAAGGTGCATGCAGGGGCGGCTAACAATAGCAAGGCGGCGGCGCGGGGTAGTGCTGGTGGTGGTGTGGGGTGGCCGTGGCATCGTCATGGGTCGACTGCGATGGCTGCTTGGGCGACGGCAATGGCGGTATAGGACAGTGGTAGTCGTGGCACAAGATGGCGGCAAAGACTGCATGGGGTGTGCGGAGGCGGCAGAGGTGGGAGTGGCGGCGATATTGGGACTAAGGCAAGGGTTAGCGGCGACAGAAGCTGCAGCGGCGACGACGATGCTTGGAACTCTTACTCAACCTTCGTCGAGCAGTTACTCGAGAGGGAGTTTTCTCCTTTTCTTTTCTCAAATGACGGCTAGGGTTTGTGGGGGGGGAGGGTGTTGATAACATGGAATCTTAACATGATAAAACATGATTATTAATGTAAAATAAGGCATAAAACATTCCATTTATATACATGTTATCATACTTTGAGTGCATTTCTATCATTCTATGCAATTTTATGTTATAATCTCAAAATGCGTTAATTTTGGGGTAATTATGATGAATTAAAGATTAAAGATTTTATAACCTATCTTTACTTGAGATGATAAGTGGTTTTTAAAGTTAAATAATGAGAGAAATCATTTTTATGAATATTCATTTAATTTTATAAAGTTAAAATCTTTGAGAAATGAATGTATTTTTGAAATAAGAATTAAATCTCTTGTTATTTAAATAATTTGACTTTTTAGAATGATAGATAATTAAATTTCAGATCAAATGAAAGAAATTTGGATTAATTTGGAGTTGTATTTTGAAAGTTATGATTTTTACAATTTTTAGGGATTTTTTCGGATTTTTCCAATTTAATTTTTGATTTAAAACGTTTAAAATAATTAAAAAATTGACAAAAATGTTTTTATTTTTCGCGCGGGTCCCACGTGGATGCGACGTGGCACTAAGGGCCACGTGGCAGCACCGCACGGGCCCACGCGGCGCCTACGCGACGTATATATTTATATTATTACATAATCTATATAGTAAGGGTTTTCAGCCTTCCATATATCGAAAGGGTATTCACCTTACTAATCCGTCGGGTCTTATAAACCTTCGATTTTGTAAAGCATTCGAGGAAGATTTCACTTAATCGACCTATCTAGACGCATCTATTCTTGAATCTCTCACTTGTAATCGCTTCTAGACTCGATTTCGTGTCCACGGAGTGTTTATAAGTGAGATTTCGTCGATCGATCGAGGAGAATTTGTCTCTTGAACACCGATGTTCACGTTTGAATTCGCGGAATGAATATCTATCGATCCGGTGATCAATTGGATCGATTCGATCGTTATCTCGGGTTAGAAAAATAAGTTTTTCCTCTAATCTATTGTCATGTATCATCAATTTTAGGTTTAGGATCTTAATTTAGTTCAATTTTGTTTTTAATTTCAATTTGTATTCTTCGCGATTCCGAAAATTTTGTCCCACTTCACTCTTTGATTTCTTTGCGATTACTAATCCAAATGGAATGATTCTTGATTCCGTGGATAGATCTTTGAGTTATCTTTCTAAATCTACAATTTTCCCTAATTTCTCACCTCAATTCATCGTCCAATTTGATTAATTTCTAAAAGATCTCTCAAAAATACCTTAATTCCTTGTGGATTCGACCCTTATTTACCATTATGCCACTCAATTCGTTATAAATTCCCAAAATTGGTAAGTTAGGCTTTATTTTTGACACGAGACCGTGTGAAATCGACGACCTCGCGGTCTCCTCTCGTCAGGTGTCCATTCCCCTCTTATAGATCCCAAGATTGGCCCAGAGGGGAAAGGGCCCTGTTGAGGCTCACAAACCTAACACCCCAACATAAATAAAATAAAAGGTCCACAAAGAGTGGGTTTCTTAAGTGGGGCTCGAAAGGGAGGGTTCCCACGCCCACAACATCGCCTGATCTGGCTCACTTCTGCCAGTCGTTCGTGTTGCGTATGAACAACCTCCCTCACCACAACTGACAAGGCTCGCACCTGCAAGTTAGGCACACTTCCCTATTCTCTTTACTTTGAAGTTCTTTTACTTCTTTAAGTACATCCTGCACTTGTTTCTACCACCGTGGGGACTTAGACTAGGTTAGAGTGTAGGGTGATATGAGCAGATTGAGACCGTAGTCCAATTTGTCTCGTTGTTCGTTGAGCTACCCTCGACAATTGGAGGCCCAATGTTCACGTGGACGTGAGCCTAGAGGTTTCCCGGACTGACTCTACTCAGCGCACCGCTGGAGTTTTGGCAAAGACGCGCGAGGAGGCAGCCTGTTTCGTATTCATTGAGTGAGCATCTTCATCATTTTAGACTGCCCTTGGTCCCTATCCTTAGATTCCCCCCCCCCCTAGTCTCTCATTGCACGGTCGGGTTTATTGATCCAGTATGGTATAAGAGCACAGGTTGTGGTCGCTCCACTGTGCTCGCCGCCTCTATTCCATTGCATCTTCCGCATCTTAGTATCATTCATTCATTAGGCATTTAGGATCTTCATCTAGCATTCATCACACTAGGGATAGCTCCTTTTCCTACTAGCCAGGTACATAGCCATGGTAGTAGCGACACGCTCCAGCCAAGCTGAAACTCACGAGGGGTCTATGTCCCCACCCACAGACCCTAGGGTCCCTAGGGCGTTCCGATGCTCGACGACAAATTGGAGGGTGTTTGTCGTCCTCCTCCGCCTTCGATCCACCTAGGACAGGGTGATCCGACCTCACTAAGGCCCGAACCACCTAGTCCCCACTTATCTGATGGACGGACCCCACGAGCTCACTCTCCCTTCGCTTGACCACGGCGAGAGCATCCAGGAAAGGCCCCAGACACGACTTCAGATGCCCAACCTTTGACTAGCCATCCTCGACGAGGGCAACATGATCGCCTCCTGCTGCCTTTCCATAGGCAACCCATATTTCACCCAGGCCAAACTCCACCGTATGGTGAGTGACATCCTGGACCAGATGGGAGTTCCCCTCCCATCTACTTCTGGCCGCACGGCCCCGCAGCGACACCAGCCAAGGCCTAAGGGCCCATCAGGCGACGTCCGAGTACACGACAAGTCGAAGTGATGACCCAGCCCATAGAGGTGTCATTACGAGTGGCCCCTGTACCCCAATAGACGACATAATGACCGACTGACTCAAGGCAACTACTCGAGAGACTACCGCCCAGATGACTCAGGCACAAGAGGTGCCCGTCATTATGACGATCACCTCGATTGTCGAGGTGATCGCATCCCTGCAATCCCTGCATACGAAGCACATGATCAGGGGTACTTTGATTGCCGAACATACCCACTGATAACATGCTATTTATACATAAATTTACATGATTATTAATGCAAATAAAAGCATTAACTGTTCTAATTGTATGCATGTTATTATATTTTAAGTATAGTTCTATCATTTTACATAATTTCATGTTATGATCTAAAAACACATCAATTTATAGATTATTATACATAATTGAATAATATAATTTTAATCCTAATTATATTTGAGATCATAAGTATGTTTTCATGATTAAATGATAAGAGAAATGATGTTTATTAACATTCATGTATTTTTATAAATTTATTTTATAAGATACATGAATGTATTTATTTAATTAAAATTCATTCTCTTACTATTTTAATATTTTGACCATTTATAATGATAGATTATTCAATTTCTGATCCAACAAAATAAATTTAAATTAATTTGGAGTTGTATTTTAAAAGTTACAATTTTTCTAATTTTTAGGAATTTTCTGGAATTTATCTGAATTTATTTTCATTTTAATGCGTTAAAAATTCTATAAAAGAAAGCAAAAAGCGGGTATTTAATCGCGCGGGACCTGCGCGGATGCAATGTGGCATGCAAAGCCACATGGCAGAGCCACGCGAGCCCACGCAAGCGCTTGGTTGGCGTGGATGCGTGGGAGTGCCACACGAGTCCACACAGATGCTCGGTGGCGCCACGTGGCATGAAGGGCTTCGGGCTAGCAGATGATGGGTCCAGGGGTTAGTGGGCCGAGGTAAGTTTATTGGGGCGGTAACGGAAAGGCCTCAGAGGCTTCTATCTTTTATACGTGCTTTTTCCGCCAATTTCTTCCGTGTGATACTATGTTCCCGTAAAATCGTAAATTGCACGTGACGTGGCACTATGTGGCGCGTCGGATACAATCGCGATGCGTCAATCGGGTGGACGCGGAGTTTACCTGATCATCGATGAAGCACGTGCTTTAAATCATGATTTAAGTGAAGATTTTGACAACTCACCTGGCGACACGTGGACTCACCATGACCATCCGATGAAGATCCGACGAATGTGATGAAACGACACACCTCTTCACATGCGCGACGTGGACGCATGCTGACACTTCATTAGCAATCAGACGTATGTGACTTAATCTCACCGTTTTGATCAAACAACGTGTCATCTCAGCCGTTGATCGCGATCAGACCGTTGATCCGACGATTACGCCCAATTCTTCTATAAATTCAATGTTCAAATTCAACTTACCCTTAGATTTTTGAGATAAATCGAACTGTCTAGATGCCACAGTTCAAGTGTCATTCAATTTCTTTCTCTTCTTGACACGTTTCCACGTTCGAGGAGTGCTTGAAATAAAAAATTGATCGAAGGAGTAAGGAGAAATCACATCTTGAATTCTAATTTTCGTCTTCGAAATCGTGGAATGAATAGCCATGCATCCGATGATTAATTGTATCATTTCGAGTGCGACTTTGGGTTAGATTGCGTATTTTTTATCTTAATCTTTCATCATTTAGCATTATATTTAAGTTTTGAATCGTAGATTAAGTTTAATTTCAGTTTAATTTCAGTTTTTAATCAAATTTCGCGATCGAATTTTCTCCCATTTTCAAAATTCGATTACTCCACGAATTCTAATCCTAATCACTCGATTTTGATTCCGTGGATTCACAATTGAGTTATCTTTCTTAATATCATAAATTTTCCAATTTCTAATCTCAATTGTTTGTGTGATTTGATCGAATTTCGAAGATATCTCTCAAAATTCCCTAGTTCTCCGTGGATTTGACCCTTATTTACCATTATACCCTTCAATTTATGAATTAATCTTTAAATTGGTAAGTTTGGACTTTATTTTGACACAACATCGTGTGTATTCAATGGCCATAAGCATTCGTTTTGTCAAATGGCGCCGATGCTGGGGAATGAAGGCGTATTTTTGAGATAAATCATCGATTTTGACTCGGTCAACTCTGATTTTCTATTTCTTTTCTGATATTAATTCAAATTGATCCTATACTGAGCTATTCGAAGTAGAAATACATCGATTGTCTCTCTCTACGGACGACGGACGATCATCGCGTAATAGTCAAATTGGGTTGGCGTAACTCTCACGAATAGCGACAATCAAGTACGATTAATTTGTCATTGTTGAATAATTTTATATTAAATCTTATATATTAATATATTAGTGCATTTTTATGAGACGAGGGTCTGATTGGAGAGTGAGGAATAACCCTTTACACAGATCTTTTTGAACGTTCCTTGCAATCCCTTTCCTCTTCCGCGTCATCATCGACCTTAGATATGGCTCGAAATGATGAGGGAAATATAAGGAGACACCTTAGTGACGACGCTAGGCCTGTCTTCCAAAGACCCGTTACTCGTATTCATGCACTTATTGGTAGAAATACGAATTTTAGGATAGATTCGCATGTGATGAGTATGTTACCTATCTTCCATGGTAAACCTTCTGAGGATCCTTATAGACACATAGATGAGCTTAGTCAAGTGTGTGAGATCAATCAGATTCATAATGTGTCGGCAGATGTGATGAAGATGAAACTCTTTCTTGCTACCCTTAGAGATAGAGCTAAAGATTGGTTTTTAAAGTTAGGGAAAAAATTCTCCACTTGGACCGAGATGGAGGAGGAATTTCTTAGGAAATAGTATTATGTAGGAAAGACCACCTCTTTAGGAAGGCTATTCACGAAACATTTCATGAAGCTTGGGAGAGACTTAGAGACCTCACTAGGGAGTGTCCTCACCATGGAGTGTCTAACCATGAGCTTACACAAATATTTTATGATGGGTTAGGCCTGCAAGATATATATCTTTTAGATGTAGCTAGCGGCGGCATCTTCATGAGCAAATTTGAAGATGAAGCAATGGAATTGATCGAGACGGTGGTGAAAAATAGCCACCACAATGCGGCAAAACAATTCGGAAGAGGTGCGACGCTGAAGGGAGGATTAATTAACGCAAAGTCAGTAGAGACGGGCATGCTCCTAGAGAAGATCGACAAGATGGCGGAGGTCCAAAACCTTCTATTGGATTGGTTCCACATCTGCAACAGCTCTAAAGGACTTGCACCCGTCGCTCTACAAGAAGTGTTGCCATGCGCCCATTGCACACGCCTCGACCATGTCGAGATGGATTGTCCAATCATGGCAATTCAAGGGCAAGGCATGTATAGACAAGGCCCACCAAGAGGGCCAAATCAATAGTGAAGACCGAATTTTCAAGGTACATACCCAAACTATTTTAATAACCCTGTTTATAACAATCCTATGTAACAGTAAGGATTTAGGAGGAACACCGATCAAGCGTATCCTCCATCTTATAATGCCGGTCAGCAACAAAATTCGTAACCGCAACCCTACGTGAATAGAAGACATTCGACGTATATCTCGCCATAGCAATCATACAATCAAGCTTTGTGACCGACAGCACCCATCTACAGATCTGATTCTGGGTACGATCTCTCAGTTGATGGAGCAAATGTACAGAATGAACTCGCGCATGGACGAGATACAAGATTTTGTCAAGACGAATATTCCTACATCGACTGATAATAAGAAGGGTAAGAAAGTTTCTTTTTCTCACCAATTACCATCCAGGCCACTATCAACTCAAGGAATCAAGGGGCCGCATCGAGTAAAATGCATAACTTGAGTCGTGTGCATGTTGACGAGGAGGCAGTGGAGACTGCAGTAGCGATATCGAGCCTTAGGAGTGGCAAGGACTTACTTGATCCTTATAAGGATCATCCCTTACACAAGAACTCGATAGATGAAGAAACACCGACAATCGTAGTAGAGCAAGATAGTAGTTCGGAGGATGAGGAAGAACGAGTGCGAGCTGAGCCAAATCCCGATACATACAAACCACCCGTGCATTACCCTCAAGCATTGAGCAAGCCTAAAGGTAAGGTTAATGAATCTGACGATCACTTATTAGAAGCCTTCCAAAAGGTAACCATTACCATCCCTTTAGTAGATGCCATTAAGCATATACCTTCTTATGCTCAAGTCCTTAAAGGCATATGCACACCCCATAGAAGCCCCAAAAGGATCCAATTGAGTGAGAATATTAGTTCAATTATGATGAATTCTCTTCCGATTAAAAAGAGAGATCCACGAGCACCCATGATTACGAGTAAAATTGGAGGAATGACTTTTACTAGATCCTTGTAAGATACCAGAGCTAGTATCAATAGCCTCCCTAAAGCAGTATTTGATCGTCATCATGTAGGGGAGTTGCAGCCTTTCCTTATAGATTCATGTTGAGTGAATGGATCGGTGTGGAAGCCTCATGGCATAGTAGAAGATGTGATTGTATGAATTGAAGGATGCTATTTTCCAGTAGACTTCCTAGTGGTAGATATAAAGATCACTAAGGAGCTTAGTCGAGCCCCAATTATCCTAGGAAGACCTTTCTTAGCTACAGCAAAAGCCATCACAAATTGGGGAAAAGGAGAAGTGATTCTTAAAGTGGGAGAGCATACAGTGAAGGTCAAAATCAATAAGTTAATGAAGTACCCTTCATAAGCTTTCGAAGATTTGGGCGCCATTGACCTTTTTTATGACCAAGACATAGAGACTTGCATCAAAGAAGTCATGACGATCAACGAGGAAGCTGATTTCAAGGAGCTACCTTTGGACGAGCCGACAGAGGAGCTTAAGCCGCTTCCATCTACACTCAAGTATGCTTTTCTTGACTCTCAGCAGGAAAAAACGGTGATCATTTCGCCCCAGCTCAATGAGCAGGAAAAACGATTACTCGACGTATTACGACGGAATGAGAAGGCAATCGGCTGGACTCTAGCAGATTTGAGGGGATTATACCCTTCATTATGTACTCATCGCATATTTTTGGAGGACGAGTCCAGACCCGTGAGGGAAGCCCAACGACGACTAAACCCTAAGGTATGGGAAGCCGTGAAGGAGGATATCCTAAAATGGCTTAATACATAGATCATCTACCCCATATCATATAGCCAGTAGGTTAGTCCCGTACATGTTGTTCCCAAGAAAGCAGGAGTTACAGTGATCGTGAATGACAAGGGCGAGGAGATCCAAATGCGCCTTCCGATGAAGTGGCGAGTTTGCATCGACTACCGGAAGTTGAATGCTGCGATGAAGAAGGATCACTTCCCATTGCCATTCATCGATCAAATCCTTGATTGACTAGTAGGTCAGAGTTATTTTTGTTTCTTGGATAGATACTCAGGCTATAATCAGATTGCAATTCATCCGGATGATCAAGAGAAGACAACATTTACATGCCCCTTTGGCACGTTCTCTTTTAGACAAATGCCATTCGGGTTATGTAATGCCCCTGCGACATTTCAGAGATGCATGATAACGATATTTTCTGATTTCCTTGGCAATAGTATCGAGGTCTTTATGGACAATTTCTCTGTCTTTGGAGATGATTTCAACAGCTGTCTAGCTCACCTGACAAAGATCCTCGAGGTCTGCGTCAGGAAACGACTATTATTGAGTTGGGAGAAATCCCATTTTATGGTGCAAGAGGGAGTAGTGCTCGGGCATCTCGTCTTGGGCAAATGTTTGGAAGTGGATAATGCCAAGATTGAGGTCATTCAAAACCTTCCTCTCCCAGTTACATTACGAGATTTACGAAATTTTCTAGGGCACGTTGGTTTCTACCACAGGTTTATACGAGACTTTGCTAACCACTCTTCTTTGCAAGGATACGGACTTCTTCATCGACAAAGAAGGGGAGCGCGCATTCGAGATGTTGAAGCTCGCATTGATCGAAGCACCGATTTTGCAAAGTCCAAATTGGGACTTACCTTTCGAGATCATGTGCGACGCTTCAGACTATGGAGTTGGAGCGGTATTGGGGCAGCGGATAGAGAAGAAGCCAACTGCCATTTAGTATGAGACTAAGACCCTTGCTAAAGCTCAAATGAATTACACAACTACGGAGAGAGAGCTTTTGGTAGTGGTCTACGCTTTAGAAAAATTTAGGCCTTACATCTTGGGAAGCAAGATCGTCATCTACACCGATCATGCATCACTAAAGTACTTGTTTTCCAAGAAGGAGGCAAAGCCATGATTGATACGATGGGTGCTGCTTCTTCAAGAGTTTGACTTGGAGATTAAAGATAAGAAGGGCAGCAAAAACTCGGTGGTGGATCATTTATCGCGTCTCCACATTTCACGTACAAGAGACAATAGTGATTCATTTCCTAATGAGCATCTTCTTGCATTATCTAGTCATGCTCTTTGGTTCGCGCACATCGTCAATTTTCTTGTAACTGGATCAATCCCAAAGCATTAGAATCGACATCAAAAAGATAAGTTTTTCCATGAACTCAAGTATTATTATTGGGAAGAACCCCTTCTATTCCATGTAGGATACGACCAGATCATACGACGATGCGTTGCGGAAGAAGAATAAGGAGATATATTATCCATGTGTCACTCATCAGCATGTCTGGACATTTTGCCATGCGATAAACAGCGGACAAGATTTTACAAAGTAATTTTTATTGGCCCACCATCTTCAAGAATGCTCACCGTTTCTATACGGAGTGCTTACAATGTCAGGCAGCATTAAACATCTCCAAGCAAGATGAAATGCCAATGAGGCCTATCCTTGAGGTGGAGATATTCGAGTTATGGGGGATTGACTTCATGGGACCTTTCCCACCTTCTGATTGAAAAGAGTATATTTTGGTAACGGTTGAAGAAGCAGCACTCATTGTATCAATCATGGCTTTGCCTCCTTCTTGTGTCTAAGTGGGTTGAGGCTATCCCCACTAGGACAAACACTCATTGGGAAGTACTCAAATTTGTCACGAGGAACATCTTCTCCCAATATGGTTGTCCGAGGGCCATCATCAATGACGGATGCTCGCACTTCAATAATGCACATTTTTATGCATTGCTGAAGAAATATGGAGTACATCATTGCGTCACCGCACCGTACCACCCCCAAGCTAATGGGCAAGTTGAATTCAGCAACCGAGAAGTCAAGAATATTTTAAAGAAGATCATTCAACCAGACAGAAAAGATTGGGCACACAAGCTGATGGAGAATTATTCCATAACATGAACACAAGGGTTCCAAGTGAACCTAGTTATAACTTAAGGAAGATATCTCATCATCAACAAGAACAAGATACTATCCTCCTCCTTATCCATCCATTTGAGAAATTAGCCATTCATTAGATGAATGGTGAAAGCCTCTCTAAATAATTGCAAGAGAGTGTAGATTTAAAAGGGAAATTATCTTCCCTCCTTCCCCATTTATACATTGATCCAAAGATTGACTTGGTTAAAGAATTTAATCCTTATCCTTAGATACTTAGAATTCCTTGAATGGACCAAGTCAACCACCATCCTACCTTGATATAGGGTCCTTAATTTCCAAACCATATCCACTATATCATAGGCACCTTGTACAGTTATAAATACTGATCCCAAGAAACATCAGTAGGAACATCCTTGATTTCCAATTCTTTATCTCTTTGAAAACAACCCATAGATAGAAATTCTAGGAGAGATCTATGTAATTTTTCTCATCAAGACTTATCGGTGTATTCCACCTGAAGACAACCCTTGCCCGAGCAAACCATACACTTATGTGAAGGAAATCAGCATGAGGAACCTATTATCAAAGAAATCAGATATGAAGCCCACTCTCCTAATTCATAAACGGCTCTGACGAAGCGTTTTATGTGGTCGCTAAAACACACAAACATCGGTCAAACAAAATTTATAATACCGAACTCACAATGACAAAGATATAAAATCAAGTAAAGTGTAAGTATCAGGTCGATCCACAGAGAACAAGGTTGACTTTTATTGTAGAGTTGACTTGGTCAAACTTAGGTTTAAAAGAAGTTCTAAAGATATAGAAATGAGATTTTATGAATAGAAATGATATAAATAGATTAAATAAGGAATTTTAAGATTTAAGATCCCGGTTGTGACAGAGAAAGTCAAAAGTCAAAGTCAAAGCGTTGACTTTGTCCAATAGTCAAATTTCTATAAAATCAGAGAACCAGAAATGGTCAAAAGGTTACGAAAAATAAATATTTAGAATCTATAGAGAAAATGGAATTTATCGATATAAGATTCATGATTTTTCGATGAGAATTGGATTTAATATGAATTATTGAAAATCAAAGATCAAAAAAATCCCGAAATGAACACTTCAGAGAAAATCTTCAAATTTACTGGTTAAATGTTATCCAATTTTGCAATTTATATATCAATAGAAATTTAAGAACCAGAGGATTCTAAAGAAACTAAAATTATCAAATTCTGATTTATATTTTGAAAGTAATTGACCTCGAAAGTTAACGCTCAAATTCAGATTGAAAATGAGTAGTGCTCAGTCAAATGTTAAATTGAGGGGCCAAATAATCTCCGAATTTGACGAACTTGCTATCCATGGAAATTGATGAAATAAAGAATCCAATGAAACTGGAATCACGTGATTCAAAATTATAATGAGAGAGATATCTTATTTTCAAAATTACCAAAATTTCGGACTGAAATTATGTAAAATTGAAGAGCACTATGATTTAAAACTCAAAATTAACGGTCTAAAACTAATAAAAACTCAAATTACTGTCAGATAATCGATCAAATCTTAATACTAACCCAATTTCCACAAAGATGGGGCTTCAATTCACATGGATTGAAGTGAGTTTACACGGTTCCTCGCAGACGTTTGGCGTGCAAGGGGAAAATTCGATGAAATCAAAAGATTAATCACGACGAATCCTACTCCAATCAGATCACGATGGAGTCTTAACGCAAGGGAATCGTGATGACCTCAAGATTTTCCTTCAAATTCGCTTAATCACTTCACGAATCAATCAAGAGTTAAGTTTACAAAGGGAGAGAACATCTATTTATAGAGAAGTTTGTGCGAAATTGGTGGATAGTGGCCCACGACACGGATTTCATTCCGTGTGATTATAGCCGTCGGATCGCGTGAAATCAGTGGAATCGTGGCCCATGACCTTGATTCCACTCGTTGTGATTTCAGCCATTGGATTGCCTGAAATTGGTGTGATCGTGGCCCATGACGCGGATTCCACTCCGTGTGATTTCAGCCGTCCAATCGCGCGATTTAATCTTGACCGTCCGATTGCACGATTTAATCCCCACCGTCCGATGTCATTGTTCACGCCACGTAGGCACCATGTATGCATCCATGTGGGCTTGTGTGGCCCCGTCATGTGTCCGCATCGCGCCATGTCACCTCTGCAGGTCCCGCGCGATTAAATAAATCTTGAAAAATCAAAATAAAATCCAAAAAATTCTGAAAAATTAAGAAATTCATAAATTCATTTATATAACTCCTATTTAACTCAAAGTTTCTCCATTGGATCACAAATTCCTTCATCTTTAACATTATGTCATCTAAAAATACAAATTAAAAGAATCATATAGGATGAATTTCAAATAAAGATAGATAATTTCTTAAGAACTCTATTTTACATCATCCAACATTCTCTTCTTGAAATTAAATCTTCCAATCATCTACTAAAGTCAAAGTAAATTAAGGAAAGTAATTAAACTTGTAAAATATTAAACATCTATAAAGCACATAATTAACCCTAAATAATGCATAGATATGGACTTTAGTAGAATGGCGTACCAATGGAGAAAATTCATAAAAACTATGATAACATGCATTATGTTCACATAAAATAAGCATGAATATGAGTTAAGTAAGATAAGAATTTATGTTATAAATGCATGTTATCAGGCTCCCAAATCATCATGAAAGCATGCAAGAAGACTCATAAATGCAGACTGTCCATCCCCGATTCACCCAAGTGAATATCAAGGCAACTACATTAGAGTATTTCACGGTTTCTAGAGTTCACTTATCATCTGATATCTGACATGTCGTTTTCGTGCGTCGTTAAAACAAAAAGACGATGGTAAAAAAAATTTATAAAACTGAACTCACAAAGATAAGATATAATAATCAAGTATTATGTAAGTATCGGGTCAATCCACAGAGAGCAGGGTTGACTTTAATCGTAGAGTTGACTTGGTCAAACTTAGGTTTAAAAGGAGTTTTAAATAAGAGAAAATAAGATGTAAGGAATGGAAATGATATAAATAAGATAAATCAGAAGTTTTAAGAATTTAAATCTCGGATTTGACAGAGAAAAGTAAAAAGTCAAAGTCAAAGCATTGACTTTGACCAACAGTAGGTGTTCTGCAAAATCAGAGAATCAAACAAAGTCAGAAGATTACGAAAATTTGATATTTGGAAACTATAGAGAAAATAGAATTTCTTGATATATATATTTCATAATTTTTGGATAAGAAATGGATTTATTATAAATTATTGAAAATTAACTATCAAAAAATCCCCCAAATTAACACCTCAGAGGATATCTTCAAATTGAATGGTCAAATGACATCCAAATCTTGCAATTTCTATATCAATGGAAAGCTAAGAACCAGAGGAATCTAAAAAGACCAAAATTATCAAATTCTGATTTATAAATTGCAAGTAATTGACCCTGAAAGTCAACATTTGACTTTTGATGAAAGATGAATAGTCCTCGGTCAAACATCAAATTGAAGGGTCAAATGAACTCGGAATTCGATGAATTTGCCTATCTAAAGAAAGATGATGAAAATAGAAATCCAAAGAAACTAAAATCAAGTGATTTGGAATTATAATCAGAGAGATATCCTATTTTGAAAATCAGAGATTTTTCGGACTGAAAATTGGAAAAAAAAATGAAGAACACTATGAACTAATTTGCAAAATTGAAGATGATATTTTTATAGTTGGTTTGATTAATAGATTGATATAAGAGGAAGGAAATGTCCTAAGATTAACACATAAACCTTAAGTGTCAGTTAATCCGTCTAATCATGACGCAGTCATCATTATTTTACCGGAGCTTGAATTACCGCCCAAGCTTGGCGTCTATCACGGTAGAATAATGAGCTAAATAAGCGACTAGAACTCACATAGTATCAACCTTGCCCCCTATCCTCAGTCCTCATGGGGCTAAGGCCCTAGCCCTAGCCTTGAGCGGGGATCTCAGTGACAAGGCCCTCTAACTTTCTCGAGATCGATTCAACCGATGGTGATTAATTCTAAATACGATAAGAAGATAAAACCTGATCCACCGGTGCTCCCTTGGCCTTTTGACACTAAACACTCTTGCCATGGAACAAGCGATCACAAAAGAGGATATGAAGAAGCAAGTCGGATATCTAGATGCACTCGGTTTGTCACGCCGCACAATCCTAGATACTAGGCGAGCACACAAGAACATAAGAAGAACAAATAATAACTAAACATACCAAGATAGTTGATCCCTAGCAGCCTTGATCCCAATGGCCAACCTCTAAAAGGAGGCTAACTAGAAGATAAATTTTACATTGGAGATGAAGCCTATTTATAGATAAGTTTGTGCAAAATTGGTGGATCATGGCCCACGACGCGGATTTCACTCCGTGTGATTTCAGCCGTTGGATCGCGCGAAATTGGTGGCTCGTGATGCGGATTTCACTCCTTGTAATTTCAGCCATCAGATCGCGCGTAATCGGTGGGATCGTGGCCCATGACGTGGATTCCACTCCGTGTGATTTCAGCCGTCCAATTGCACGATTTAATCCCGACCGTCCGATTGCGCGATTTAATCCTGACCGTCCGATTGCACAATTTAATCCCGACCGTCCGATATCACTGTTCACGCCACGTAGGCACCACTTAGGCATCCATGTGGGCTTGTGTGGCCCCGCCATGTGTTCGCATCGTGCCACGTCACCTCTGTGGGTCACGCACGATTAACTAAATCCTAAAAAATCAAAATAAAATCCAAAAAATACTATAAAATAAAGAAATTCATTTGTATAACTCCTTTTTAACTCAAATTTTCTCCATTGGATCACAAATTTCTTCCTTTTTAATATCATGTCATCTAAAATATACTTTCAAAGAATAAATTAAGATGAATTAAAAATCACATACTCATTTCTTAAGCAATCTTCTTAATCACATTTTCATCTTGAAATTATCTTTCAAAACATACGATCAAGCATGTTTTGAAAATAGATCAACTTCTATTAATTTTAACTTTACAAAAGATTAATCATCAATCAAGCATAAAATTATCCCTAATTTATGCATAAATATTGACTTTAGTGAAATGACATACCAATGGAGGAAATTCCTAAAAAGTATGATAACATGCATCATATTCACATAAAATAAGCATGAATATGAGTTAATTAGGATAAGAAATTAAGTTATAAATGCATGTTATCAATATCTAGTCTAAAGGAAGCTATAAGTGAGGGAGATAGTCACAAGACTAGACCCATCCTCCTAACAGCTCAAGATTGCCAAGCTTATCTAAGAACCAATGAGATTATACATCTCCTCTTATCTATCAGGATGATATTGAAGATCCATATAGCCTCCACGGTTGAAGAAGAAAAGAAAGAGAAAGACAAGACAAGAAACTTCAACAAAGGGAATTATCTCCCGTCTAAACAAGGTTGTCACAGTTGATAAAGATGACAAAGTGGTTGTTAAAGACTCGTCAACGAGCACACTATTACAAGTCAACAAAAGCCAAACTAGAGGATCAAAGAAAAGAAATGTCCTAAAAATCATCATGAACCCCCGATCTTCCTCCAACCGACTCTACGCTCTCCATTGCGACATATGAGCTCACCTGCAGGGTATCCAGTCTACTCCCAATGAGAATGGAAGCACCCCGACATCCGCCTCTGTCCTCTCTTCACCCCGTCCTTGAGAATCTTTTGACATCAAGACAATGACCATCACAATGTGTCCGATTGCCCAACAAATCCCAACAACGGAATATCGTCAAATACGACTGAGTCCGAAGGAGTGAATCACGAAAAAAGAAAAAAAAAGACTACATGTTCTCATTGCGAGAGACACGAAAAGATAACTTTCCTAGAGATGACGTCTCCTTTGACTGCATACAAGACGTTGTCCTACCTCTTTGCCCACTACAAGAGAAAACTTGCAACTTTGACGCGTCAACACTTAAACTATCGTCAATTAATTCATTCATCACGAGTGACACAACCGCGGGTCAACGTTGTGAATGGAACTCCCGTCTGCCAACGCGGACAACGTCTTCCGTACGAGCTTCAATTTCATCTTCTGATCAGTGACGCGAGCATCAAAGAACTCTCCTTGTCCACGAAGAGGATGCATAACCGCCGCAACTGATCCTCTCTTCCGAAGCGACTCTTCGTCCCAACCTCTCTCTCTTTCTCCACTCTATAAAAGAATGATTGTAAGAGAGAAGAAAGTTAGTTGTTTTATTGATGAAATTGGTTCCTTTCTTACTTATCGCTGTGTTCTTGTACTTTCCCATGAATCTCCTGCAAACCCTTCTCCGAGTTCTATATTACTTCTCTTTTCTCCCCCAATTCTATCCTCTTTCTTCCATCTCAAGTTAGAAACAAACAAAGGAATTATCGTTGACCGTGGAGTGATTGCAAAGCATCAACTTCACGTCGGACAAGGTATCATCCTCCCTCCTCTTCACCGTGAAATAGTTCTTCACTATACCGTAAGTCCAATATTAGTCTCCTTCGGCCCAATTTTGTGTTTCTTATCTTCTATCCAAAAATCTCATAATAGGTAATCCTGATCATCATCTATCTTTCCTTTTACTCTCTATCTTAAATCTAAAAATCCGAAATATATCATCTCAGAAAGTCCAATCATCACTCCACTCTTCCTTACTATTCTTACCATTATCCGTATCTTTCATTTCATAATTAATATTAACATCCCATCCATTCCCGTCTCAATGCTTTTTCAACTCTATTCTCTCGTTTCCATCTCTATCGTCTCCCTTCTAATTAATAACCAGAAATCATCCAAGATGACCCCAAATCATACTCCTTTCCTTCATATTATCCATCCTTAAATATCTTCTCACTCACTTAAACACATTATTCCCTTCCTTTATTAACTCACCTATATATTAATCATCATAATATCTAACCTAAATATCTTGTACATTCATAATCCTTTTCATATATTCATTAATCCATATTATTAATCATTCATTGTGATATCATTCATAGGTCTTCATACATTTTTTGGATTATTTCTTACATACCATCACTAGATATTCTTATTATATTTCTCTCACTTTTCCATATTTACATCAACATATTCATACATATATTCATTCCAAAATACCCTACATCACAAGCTTCCTGATGCTTTATGGGCATATCGGACGGCTTACAAGACACCCATCGGGATGTCTCCATTCCGACTCATATTTGGGAAGGCGTGTCATCTTCCAGTTGAGCTTGAGCATAGAGCCTATTGAGCAATCAAGAAGCTCAACTTATCTCTGAACGAAGTAGGTAAACATAGACTTCTCCAGTTGTAGGAATTATAGGAGCTAAGGCGCGATGCATATTAAAACACAAAAATCTACAAAGAAAAGACCAAGGCCATTCATGACATGAACATCAGAAGAAGAACCTTCCACGTCAATGAAAAGGTTTGGTTATATAACTCTCATCTTAAGCTTTTTCTAGGGAAGCTGCGCTCACGATGGGATGGTCCTTACGTGGTTGTGGAATCGTTTGACAATGGATCCGTACTTATTTCTGACCCCAAATCCGGCAAACAATTCAAGGTAAATGACCATCATCTTAAACCTTACCTTACAGCCGAGCCACCCACACCAGCAGATAAGGTAAATCTGCATCTTCTCGAGGTACATGAGGACGTGATAACGGTAACACCCTCATCTCATCGATCATCGTAGCTTCATTAAGTTTCGTCTGGCTTAAGACGTAAAACTTAGCGCTCCTCGGAGGCACCCCAAGATTATCTTATTGTTTTCTTTTTTTTTTGTTTATAGTTTTAGTTTTTATCAATGTACATACATGGTTGAAGGAACCCACTATGTAGCAAGCAACAATAAAGACAAATTCCGGGAACATGCGTCAACACGCATAAATGAGTTTTTCTAAAAAAATTTAATTCTTATTTCAATTTATAATCTTTTTCATGTAATGCATGATATTCTTGCCATCTTTTTATATGCATAATGTTTTCATTGAGGGCAATGAAAGGTTTAAGTTGGGGGGTGAGGATATAGAAAAACTCAATAATTTTTCAAAAATTTTAAACTTTTTACTTCTAAAAACTCCTATTTTTCAAATTTTTACCACTCTTAATACCTTGAAAGTCTTGAAATTTTGAGATCCTATTTCTAGATATGTAGAAGTGAGGGCCTTACAACCCATTTGATTACCTTTTGAGTAATAAAGCCAAGTGATCTAGAGAAACCATAGATTTTTTTTAGTGGTTGACTTCTTCGGGGTTGGGTATCTAACAGACACCGAGGAAAAAATGAGTAATCAAAGGTTGAAGTGCTACTAGATTGAAATGGAGAGATTTTGAGTGAAGTTCAAGCAAATTCCTGTCACCTACCTTACATCAGTCGAAGCTGCTTGGTGTGGGAATTCCTTGCTTCCAAACTTTCTCTTAAAAGAGTGCAATGTGCCATAATTTTTGATGCACCTATCTTTTCCTTTAGGCATTTAGTTCCACCTTTTCCTTACCAGTCCATTAGACACCCATTTTCAGCTTCACTGATTATAATTACACTCCCAAGTGATAAACACATCCACATATAGTTTTGCAATTTCCATTACAAAAAAATATCCCTTCATATTACACTTCAAAATTTTGAATACTCTCTTCAAACATCAAGACCTCCTCCATGTCCTTGTTTTATGTAAAGTCTTCAAAAGTTATCTTCTTCTTCTCTAAAAAGTTACAATATGCAAAAAGAAGAAAAGAAGAAGAAAAGAAAAGAGAAGAAAATATGAAAAGAAGAAAATATGAAAAGAAGAAAATAAGAAGAAAAAAAGAAAGAAGGAAAGAAAAGGAGGAGAAAAAGGAATAGAGGAATAAGAAAAGTGAAAAGAAGGAGAAAAATATGGGAAAACCATCTCTACCATGTCTATACCATTCCATTTCCACCATATTTATATCAATTCTACCACTCCACACCATCTCTACCAATTCTATCTATCATTTTCTACCATCTTCATCCATATCATTTGGGAGAATAATTAAACATCAGTGGTAAATTTCTTTGTATATAATATCCAACTTGTTTACATGCTATTTGCTTTTAACCAAGTCATTCATTTAGAAATAGTGTCTTTTTACTCTTTCAGCCACCACATAACGATGCATCCCAAAGTAGGAAATCCCTTTGCAATGCACTCTTTAAAGGAGAAAGACGAGTTGAGGGGAATTCTAATGCACTAAGTAGCGTCCAAATGAGTGAACGAGTGATATTAGAATTAGAGAGGTGAGGATTACATCTGCTCATGAGAGTGTGAGAATCTTTTCATTCCCATAGCATCAGACCTTAGATATGCTCACCTCGATTACAATTGAGTATTGACTCAACCATTAGCCGATGAGCAATTTCCTAATATGCTCTAAGGAAGTTAACCTAGTTATGGAATCTAGATCACCATGGTCCACACTATGAGGAAAACTAATCACACATTGATACACTTCACTTCTTTAGTTGCAGGATCAAAGGATGAAAGGACTTTCTAAGGAGATTACATAGCGAATTTCTAAGAGATTGGAAATTATTCAAGTTGGGGGGTTTGATGGCATGCTATTTGTACATGAATTTACATGATTATTAATGCAACTAAAAGCATTAATTGTTCTAATTGTATGCATGTTATCATATTTTAAGTATATTTCTATCATTTTACATAATTTCATGTTATGATCAAAAAATATATCAATTTATGGATATACATAATTGAATAATGTGATTTTAATCCTAATTATATTTTATATCATAAGTATGTTTTCATGATTAAATGATAAGAGAAATGATGCATATTAACATTCATGTATTTTTATATATTTATTTTATAAGATACATGAATGTATTTATTTAATTAAAATTCATTCTCTTACTATTTCAATATTTTGACTTTATAATGATAGATTATTCAATTTCTGATCCAGAAAACAAATTTGAATTAATTTGGAGTTGTATTTTAAAAGTTACCATTTTTCTAATTTTTAGGAATTTTCTGGAATTTATCTGAATTTATTTTCATTTTAAATCCTTTAAAATTTCTAAAAAATAGAAAAAAGTGGGTATTTAATCGCGTGGATGCGACATGGCACGCAAAGCCACATGGCAGAGCCACGCGAGCCCACACAAGCGCCTGGTTGGCGCGGATGCGTGGCAGGGTCACACAAGTCTACGCGGACGCTCGGTGGTGCCACGTGGCATGAAGAGCTTCAGGCTAGCAGATGATGGGTCCACAGGTTAGTGGGCCTAGGTAAGTTTATTGGGGCGGTAACGCAAAGGCTCAGGAGGCTTCTTTCTTTTATACACGCTTTTCCCGCCGATTTCTTCCGTGTGATACTATGTTCCTATGAAATCGTAAATTGCACATGACGTGGCACTATGTGGCGCGTCGGATACAATCGCGATGCATCAATCGCGTGGACGCGGAGTCCACCGGATCATCGATCAAGCACGTGATTTAAATCGCAATTCAAGTGACGATTTTGACGACTCCCAAGCGACACGTGGACTCACCATGACCATCCGATGAAAATCCAACGAATGCGACGAAACGACAGACCTCTTCACATGCGCGACGTGGACCCATCCTAACACTTCATTTGCGATCAGACAGACGCGACATAATCGCATTGTTTTGATCAAACGATGCGTCATCTCAGCCGATGATCGCGATCAGACCATTGATCACGATCAGACTGTTGATCCGATGATTACGCCCAATTCTTTTATAAATTCAATGTTCTTCGCGAACAGAAACTTACCCTTGGATTTTTTATATAACTCAAACTCTTTAGACACCACATTTCAAGCGTCATTCGATTTACTTCTTTTCTTGACACGTTTCTGCATCCGAGGAGTGCTTGAAATAAAAAATCAATCGAGGGAGTAAGGAGAAATCACATCTTGAATTCCAATTTTCGTCTTCGAAATCGTGGAATGAATAGCCATGCATCCGGCGATTATTAAGTTTAATTTCAATTTAATTTCAGTTTTTAGTCAAATTTCGCGATTGAATTTTCTCTCATTTTCAAACTTTGATTACTCCGCGAATTCTAATCTAAATTTCCCAATTGCTAATCTCAATTTGTCTTCTGATTTGATCAAATTTCAAAGATATCTCTGAAAATTCCCTAATTCTCCGTGGATTTGACCCTTATTTACCATTATACCCTTCAATTCATGAATTAATCTAAAAATTGGTAAGTTTGGACTTTGTTTTGACACGACATCGTGTGTATGCAATGACCATACGCATTCCTTTCATCACCCGCCGTGTCAGCGTGATTATCATCGTAATGACGAGTGCCCCACGGGCTCTTGGGGTGACCAACACCGACGCGAAGACTAATGTTGAGCCCAAATTTATCGTGTGTTTAAGCCCGACAAACTTACTATTTAAACTCATGAAAACTAAGTCCGGATGGAGATAATAAAGGTGTATAGCTTTCTAGCTCGATCCACATGGATTCTAGGGCACGAAAATATCAATAATAGAAGTAGAGATGAGGGTAATGATGAAAGATTGGTGGTCAACTCTGTGAGTTGACCGTGGGAGGAAGGAATTTTAATGGATGATTGATATAGGATATTTTAAAAGATGATAAATGTGATGATGAAGAAGGTGAGTATGATGAATATGAATGAGAAGTGAATTACTTATATTAAGAATCGATAAAGGAGAGTGAATTTTAAATCAATCCTACAATGTGAAATAGAATCTAGGAAAGATATCACCACTGATTGGGACTGATCACAAGATCTTTTCAGAAGTTAGATTTGAGATTGAGAGCCAAAATTATAAAACCGTCTAAGTTGGACTTATGGATATATAATTCGAACTCTTGATCACCTTAGAAGTTTTAGAGGATGAGTACCTTGAAGGAGATGTGAAGTGGATGCCTTTGAACTCAGCAAACGATCTGGATTATCCTCGTATTACTTCTGTACTTGAGATGGGTGAAAGGGATATCAAGGGAGGAAGAATAGATAGGGAGATAGAACTTGGAATGGGATATGTGGGAGAGAGATGAAACACAATGAACACAATAATATTTTCACTGAAGGAAACAACTTTATTTCATAAAAACAACATGAGCTTTCCTTTACAATTGTTCCTCTTATAGAGAAGAGGAAGAAGGAAGTTAGAATGAAGAGATGCGTTGATGTAGTTACAATGGCAGTTAAGCATCTTTTCGTGGATTGTCTCATGCCTTCTCACTGCTCCAAGTCTTGTAGGAGGGTGGACCGTTGAATCTTAGATTTAATGAGAGTCCTTGATAGTTGCGGCGGTTGTGTAGTTGGTTATTTGGTCGGTGGAGAGAACTCAAACCAAGTCTTACATTATTCAAATCCGTGAGACTCTCTCTTGATGTAGCTTTCATCATATTCATCTTGAGTAAATTGTGACCTTGATATTTTTCCATTTATGAAGCTTGACTTCACGTGGAACCCATTGACATTAATATCATGGAAGGTTTCATGTGTCTTCAATGCTCCCATGATGGCCGGAGGATGGGATGTGAAAGCTAGTTGATCTTGTGATGATGTTGGAGGTTTTGATAGTTAAGAGGACTATCCATTGACAGATATCAGCTTGAGTTTTCATCTTCTTTATTAACCGTGAAGGCTTTGTTTAAATGGGAGGTAGTTCTCCTTGTTGGAAGCTTCGTTCATGCTGATTAACATCATAAGCTGTCTTCATGCTAAATTGTCTTCGTAATAGTCTTGATCAGTCTTAACTTGAGGTTATCATCGAGGATATTCACTTCCATAAGTTACCAACATATAGATCTCCCATATGCTTCTAACTATAGGTGGTTGATCAAAGAAGTAAGGGAATTTAACAAGATGTTTCCTACTATTTTTGATATCATTTATTCACAAGGTACCTATGATATAGTGAGTAGAGTTTGGATGATAAGGAACCTATATCAAGGTGAAAGGTGGTTGACTTGGTCCAATCATGGAATTCTATGTATTATAGGGATGAGGATTTAATTTCATATGACCAAGTCAATCTGTAGATCAGAATATAATTGAAAGAGGAGGGAAACTAAGTCCCTTTGGATCTACACTCTCTTTTAGTGTCTTAGAGAGGTCTTCTTCATTCATCTCATGAATGGATAATTTCTCAAACTTGTGAATAAGGAGGAGCATGCTATTTTATTGCTATTGAGAATGAGTTCTCTTCCTTAGTTCATACCTAGTTTCACTTGGAACCCTTGTGTCCTTGTGTTGAAATGATTCTCCGTCAGTGATTTAAGTGAACCTATAGATATAAAGATCATAAATTCAGAGTATAGAAAAGTATTAGAATGAATAACTAAGGAAATCTAAACCATGTAGAAAGAAAAGAAGTAAGAGGGAGAGGGAATTAGAGAGAATAAAGAGCTAGAGAGGGGATATTCTTTTAGGGGGAGTAAATAAAGAGAAAGAGTGATAAAGGAGATGAAGAGAAAGGGAACAGATGCAAGAGAGAAATTGGAGTGAATGATATAGGGAGTTAGAGAGAGGGCTAGCGCTAGAATAAGGGGGAGAGAGAGAGGGAAATTTAGAATGAAATGAGGGTAAGAAAAAAAACTTGACCAATATTAGGAGAATGAGAGAGACTAAAATTAGGGGAAGAAATGAGGGAAGCAAAATTAGGAGAGAGAGAGAGAGAGAGAGAGAGAGAGAGAAAGAGGCAGCGAAATTAGTGTGATAAAGAGAGAGAATATATAGAGAGAAAAATTTCAGAAAATAGGAGAGGAGCGGGATATAGCAAGAGTGTGGAAGACAAGAAGACGAGAGATTTAGAGGGAGAGAGAAGAAGTTTGGGAAGAGAAAAAATTGATAGGAGGAAGATCCGAAGAGAGAAATGCGATTGAGAGAGGGAGGGGAAGATAGAGATGATGAAAGAGAGAGGTTGTGAGAAAAATACGTAACGGAAGAGAATAAAACAGAAAATGGAATAAAACGAAAGATGTGAAGAAAGGAGGGCATGTGAGAGAGAAGACGTGAGGACATGAGGAGAGAGAAGAATGAAAAATGATTGTGAGAAATAAAATTAGCGGAAGACCGGGACAAAAATGAGAGGATGAACGGGAGAATGAAGGGAATTCAGAAATGTAGGAATGAAGACTGAGATTTGAGGAGAATAGGAGAGACATTACCGAAGAAATGGGAGAGAGCGATATTGCACGGAAGCGTGAGAGGAAGATTTAGGGGGATCAAAGTAGAAGAAAGGAGAGCGGAAGTGATGGAATCAATGAATTCGGGAGAGAGAGAGAGAGTGCAGGTGTATTATGAGAAAACAAACGAGATCGCGAGAGAGGGATGAACAAGAAGGAGACATTCGAAAGATTAAGAGATTGTGAGGAAGATGACTAGAGGACGTAGAAAAATAAGGCAGAAAATGGGAGAGAGAGAGAGGATACCAAAATGACGAAACTAAAAAAACAAAAAGCACGAAAAGTTAACCGAGAGGAGATGGCGACAACGAAAGAGAGAGGAGTGGTCGAGGAGAAGAAAAGAAAAGATCATAAAAGAGGGATTTCGGACTAGAAGAAAGAAAGAGAGATCAGAAAAGAGGTCGGGAGAGAAGAAAAAGAGAGAACGCGAGAGTGAGTACAAGGTAGGAGCAATGCGAGACAAAATTAGAGAAAGAGAGAGTGCTGGATTAAGAGAGAAGGCAAGAATGGAAGAGGTGATTCAGAAGCATAAAAAAGAAAGATAAAAAATATCGGGGGAAGAGAGTTTACGAAAATGGAAATGGAAGGAGGAGGAAGAATGGAAAGGAGAGTACTAGAAATATGACGTTGGAAAAAAAAAGAGAATTCCAGAAAGAAGGAAGGATCAAATGAAAAAAAAGAATGTGAGAGAGAGAACGAAAGAGAGCTTGAGCGGAGGAGGAAGAAAAGACTACGAGGGCTTGAATTGGAAAACGATAACAACAACTAAAATCTAATTCAATCATTGTTTTTGATTCTGAACCTTACATTACATTCCGACTTGACGAACGCCGGAGGAAATCTTAACCTAGGAGAGAGAAGAGAAAACTGAAAAGAAGAAAAGGAAGAAGGAGGAAGCCAAACGGAAACCCCCCCTTAAAAGCGCTTTTCCCTTTTTGTGGGCTCTCCGAGAAGAGATTTGATGAGATTTCTCAATGAAAGCCCACTAAGTCATTGCTTTTGAGGAGGTGCCCTTCTTCTCTTGTTCCTAAAATAAAATAAAATAAAATAAATTAATGTAGAATACCTCTATTTGATGTGCTTTTATTATAAAACTATTAAATCATAAGATAGTAGATTTGATGATATGTTCAAGAGTGAATAGAATTAAATAAAAACAACTCATAAGTGTTTATAACTACTTTTTATGCTTTTACCAACTACGATCCCCGACCTCATCACCCTCGCTATGACCGTGAGGCCCCACCTTGCGCACCACCGCACGCGGACTATGCAGCCCCTTACGATCAAGATTTTGATTGCAGGCGCCACCCTAGTCCACCCTGTCTTCACCACCACAACGACGACCTCCATGACTGACGTGATGAGCCCGATCGTTGTCGTGAGGACCACCGCGCTCGCATGCAAAAGAGCGTGAGGGTTGAGGTCCCTGTCTTTGATGGTTCTTGCGAGCCAAAAGACTTCATTGATTGGAAGTCCAACATGAACTCCTACTTCTGTTGGTACTGTATGGATACTGACCTCTGCATCGAGTACGCGGAGATGAGACTTGGCAGACATGCCAAGATCTTTTTGGAGAACAAGTACCTAGCTGTTGAGCAATGAGGACTTCCAATCACCACTTGGGCTGAGATGGTCCAAAAGCTGTGGAAGAAGTATGTTCCACAACAATATGAGGCGACACTCTTCTTATCGTGGCTTCACCTCCGACAGGGCAAGTCACCCATTTGTGATTACCTCCACACGTGTGAGGAGTGTCAAATGAGGTGCCGATTCGTGGATTCTCCACGAATCGTTTTTGGTCTCTTCACTCACGGGCTGAGCACCCGTCTTCGGAATGAGGTGCTCAAGAGCTGCCCTTCCGAGGTTGATAAGGCCTACCGTATCGTGAAGCATATGTAGAGGCCTGGAGACAACGCCCCGGTGACAAGGACAGCGACGACGATGACCCAGACCTCTAGGGCCCCCTTCACTCGCTCCACGACAAGGACCACGTCCTTCAAGCCTCGACCTAGTGGCGGGAACAGTCGGACCATCCCAGCCACTTCAGTGGGCTCTACCCTGTCTCCCAGAGCTACGACGACGGAGTCATCCACCTGCACCAGAGGCGTGGCCCCCACCCCCATCACTTAATTCAAGTGCTAGGGCAAGGGGCATTGGGCCAGCTAGTGCCCGTCTTCCAACTTGCTTATTGTGTTAGAAGACAAGGCCTCGAGAAAAGTTGGAGGTGACGACATATTGGAAGATGATGTCTACATTACTAATGATGGACTAGAGGAGGATTGCCTGGATCTCGACGTGATTGGTTACATCCAGATCACCAGCACAGCCCCTCCACATTTCCCCATAGCACCGCGTGGATCTACAATAGTTGGTATTGTTGTGCCTAGTCGTAGTAGCAACACTCCCGGTTCACGGCCAATCATGGAGATGGTTATAGGGGAAGGACCACCAGCCAAGACGACACTTGATAACATGCATATTTAACTTAAATTCTTATCTTATTTAACTAGTATTCATGCTTATTTTATGTAATTATGATGCATGTTATCATAGTTTTTATGAATTTTCTCCATTGGTATGCCATTTTACTAAAATCCATATTTATGCATTATTTAGGGTTAATTATGTGCTTTATGGATGTTTAATCTTTTGCAAGCTTAAAAAAAGAGAAATTAAATACTTTCCTTGAATTACTTTGACTTTAGTGGATGTTTTGAAGAATAAATTTCAAGAAGAGAATGTTAGGATGATATAAAGAAGACTTCTTAAGAGATTATCTAAGTTTATTAACCTTATATTCTTCTTGTAATTTAGTTTAGATGGCCTGATATTAAAAAGAAATAAATTTGTGATCCAATGGAGAAAATTTGAATTAAAAAGGAGTTATATTTTTAAAGTTATTAATTTCTAAAGTTTTTGGATTTTTCCTGAATTTATTTTGATTTTTAAAAAGGGTATTGACGGATCCTTTTCGTGCGTCGTTAAATCACAAAAACGCCGGTCAAACAAAATTTATAAAAACCGAACTCACAGAGATAAGATATAAAATCAAGTAATGTGTAAGTATTGGGTCGATCCACAGAGAGCAAGGTTGACTTTAATTGTAGAGTTGACTTGGTCAAACTTAGGTTTAAAAGGGATTTTAAATAAGTGAAAATAAGAAATAATGAGTGGAAATGATATAAATAAACTAAATAAGAAGTTTTAAGAATTTAATTCTCGGGTTTGACAGAGAAAAGTCAAAAGTCAAAGTCAAAGCATTGACTTTGACCAAAAATAGGTGTTCTGTAAAATCAGAGAATCAAACAAAGTCAGAAGATTACGAAAGTTATATATATAGAAACTAGAGAGAAAATTGAATTTATTGATATATAATTCGTGATTTTTGGATAAGAAATGGATTTACTATGAATTATTGAAAATCAAATATCAGAAAATTCCCGAAATGAACACCTCGGAGGAAATTTTCAAATTCTCCTGTCAAATGAAATCCAACTCTTGCAATTTATATATCAATGAAAAGATAAGAATCTGAGGAATCTAAAGAGACCAAAATAATCAAATTCTGATTTGTAAATTGAAATGAATTGACCTCAAAAGTCAACATTTGACTTTTGATGAAAGATGAACAGTCCTTGGTCAAACGTCAAATTGAAGGGTCAAATGAACTCGGAATTCAATGAATTTGCTATCCACGGAAAGATGATGAAAATAGCAATCCAAAGAAACTAAAATCAAGTGATTTGAAATTATAATCAGAGAGATATCCTATTTTCAAAATCAGCAATTTTTCAGACTAAAAATTAGGAAAAGTGATAAAGAATACTATGATCTAATTTTCAAAATTATAGATGATATTTTTATAGTTGGTTTGATTAATAGATTGATATAAGAGGAAGGAAATGTCCTAAGATTAACACATAAACCCTAAGTGTCGGTCAATTCGTCTAATCGTGACGCAGTCATCATTATTCCACCGAAGCTTGAATTATCGCCCAAGCTTGGCGTCTATCACGGTAGAATAATGAGCTGAATAAGCAAATAGAACTCGCATAGTATTAACCTTGCCCCCTATCCTCAGTCCTCACGGGGCTAAGACCCGGGCCTAGCCTTGAGTGGGATCTCAGTGACAAGGCCCTCTAACTTTCTCGAGATCGATTCAACCGATGGTGATTAATTCTAAACACGGTAAGAAGATAAAACCTGATCCACCGGTGCTCCCTTGGCCTTTCGACACGAAACACTCTTGCCATGGAACAAGCAATCACAAAAGAAGATATGAAGAAGCAAGTCGGATATCTAGATGCACTCGGTTCGTCACACCGCACAATCCTAGATATCAGGCGAACACACAAGAACATAAGAAGAACAAACAATAACTAAACATACCAAGATAGTTGATCCCTAGCAGCCTTGATCCCAATGGCAAACCTCCAAAAGGAGGCCAACTAGAAGATGAATTTTACATTGGAGATGAGGCCTATTTATAGATAAGTTTGTGCGAAATTGGTGGATCGTGGCCCACAACGCGGATTTCATTCCGTGTGATTTCAGCCGTTGGATCGCGCGAAATTGGTGGCTCGTGACGCGGATTTCACTCCGTGTAATTTCAGCCGTCGGATCGCGCGAAATTGGTGGCTCATGACACGGATTTCACTCCGTGTAATTTCAGCCGTCAGATCGCGCGTAATCGGTGGGATCCTGGCCCATGACTCGGATTCCACTTCGTGTGATTTCATCCGTCCAATTGTGCGATTTAATCCCGACCGTCCGATTGCGCGATTTAATCCTGACCGTCCGATTGCACGATTTAATCCCGACCGTCCGACTGCGCGATTTAATCCTGACCGTCCGATTGCACGATTTCATCCCGAAAAATCAAAATAAAATCCTGAAAATACTATAAAATTAATAAATTAATAAATTCATTTGTATAACTCCTTTTTAACTCAAATTTTCTCCATTGGATCACAAATTTCTTCCTTTTTAACATCATGTCATTTAAAATATATTTTCAAAGAAGAAATCAAGATGAATTAGAATTGACTTAAATCATTTCTCACTAAACATTCTAAATCATAAATTCATCTTGAAATTATCCTTCCAAACATTTCCTAAAGTCAAAAATCATTCAATACAAGAGATTAACTTCTATTAATTTAAACTTAACAAAAGATTAATCATCTATTAAGCATGAAATTATCCCTAATTTATGCATAAATATCAACTTTAGTGAAATGACATGCCAATGGAGAAAATTCCTAAAAAGTATGATAATATGCATCATATTCACATAAAATAAGCATGAATATGAGTTAATTAGGATAAGAATTCAAGTTATAAATGCATGTTATCAGGTATAAAGGGCTTTAATATCTCCATAGGACCCGCGGAGCTGATGTGGCACGCGGGACCCATGCGGATGCGACATGGCACGTAAGGCCAGGTGACAGCACCACGTGAACCCACGCGCGGAGGTGGCACAGACACGTGGCAAGGCCACGCAAGTCCACGTGGATGCTCGAGTGGCGCCACATGGCGGTGTGAGAGGTTTGCGTGTGATGGGCCCATGGGTTAGTGGGCCCAGTGATAACATGCTATTTATGCATGTAATTACATAGTTATTAATGCAAATTAATGCATTAATCATTACAAATATATGCATGTTATCATCCTTTAAGCATATTTCTATCATTTTGTGTAAATTCATGTTATGATCTTAAAATACATCAATTTATGGGTTATTATGTATAATTAAACATTATAATCTTTAATTCCAATTATTTTTATAATCATAATCATGTTTTAAGAGTGAAAATATAAGAGAAAAAAGTTTTATTTACATTTATGTGTTTATATGAATTTATTTCATATAATACATAAATGTATAAAATTAATATAAATTAATTCTCTCATTTTTTTAATAAATTGACCTTTTAAAATGATAGATTATTCAATTCTGAATCCAACAAATCAAATTTGAATTAATTTGGAGTTATATTTTGAAAGTTATGAATTTTACAATTTTTAGGAATTTTTCTAGAATTTTTCTGAATTTAATTAGATTTTATTTCGATTTTTAAATGTTTTAATTTAATAAAAAAATGCAAAAAATATGGGTTTTATCGCGCCTGTACACGTGGCAACGCCACGTGGACAGGCGCGAGCGCCTACGTGGCGCGGAGGGTGACGCGTGGCCCTCATGTGACACGTGGATGTTGTTTACATATATATAATGTATATAGGTCTCCCGTGTATAGGGAGACAGATTATGAAATCGACTCAACCCGCGTACGTTATATACTTGAAATTTCTCGCGATTTGTTCCTTGTGGGACTAAAACTTCTGTCTTTTCTTTATTTAAGGACGCGTGGCGTAATCGGGAGCGTTGGATGAGTGGCGCGATGAATCACGTACGTGGATCCAGCGGACACATGGTCCACGCGATCAAGAAATCAAACACGTGCTTAAAAACTCACTTAAGTGAGTTAAATTGAGCCATTGATCTCGTTAGTTATAACGGCTAAGATTGTTGGAAATCGGTGGATCCATCAACACATCGTGACCGTTGGATGAAGATCCGACGAACCAAATGAAGCGACGCATCCTCTTCTTCATGCGATGAGATCGCATCTTAACCCTCCGTTCGCGATCGAACGATCACCGTTAATCACGACGACTCGATGGGTGGACACGACATCTAAGCCGTCGATCGAGATCATCATCACATCGGACGGCTTAAATCAATTTTTGTTTTATTTAAATATGGTTCTTCGCGACGAAGAACACGCCCGAGATCAATCCTCGAATTCTCTTTGTTTATGAACTCAAATCGTGTGCCATTTGTTCCTGTATGATCTTAACTCATTTCCGCTCCATTTAAGTGCATTAATTTCAATTTCAATCGAAAGAGGAGGGAGAAATCAAGTCTTGAACACCAATATTCGTCTTCGGAAATTCGGAATGAAAAGCTTTGCATCTGGCGATTAATTGGATCATTTCGAAGGCCAATTTGGGTTAGATTGGTTGATTTCATCTTAATCTTTCATCATTTAACGTTAATTTTCATTTTAGAATCATAGATTTAGTTTAATTTAGTTTAATTTTCGGTTTTAAATTGTTTTTCGAAACGAATTTATCTCTAAACTTCAAATTTCGATTTCTCTTCGAATTCTTATCCAAATCACTTGATTTTTGATTCCATGGATTTTATTTTGAGTTATCTTTCTTAATATTCTAAAATCCCCAATTTCTAAACTCATTTCATCGTCCGATTTGACCGAATTTCAAAGATATCTCTCAAATTCCCTAATTCTCCGTGGATTCGACCCTTAATTACCATTATACTAATTAATTACTTTGATTAATCATAAATTGGTAAGTTTAGGACTTTATTTTGACACTAAATTATGTTTAATCAATGACCATACGATTTATTCTCGTCACCCAGCCAATAGTATCGGGGCGGTAACGCAAATGCGTTATTTCGCCCCACCTTATATACTCGCATATTTCCCCTATTTCCTCCGTGTGGGACTATGTTCCTAGTTAAAAATTTTCCTTGCAGAACATGTGGCAACGTTGCAGGCGTTAGATGTAAGTGCATCCAATGCATCGTTTGATTCGATCGAATTCTCCCGTTGAACGCCGAACGTACGCCAAGGAAGAAACCATGCCAATACTCTTCAATCCGTGTGAATTGAAGACAAATCCTCGCGTCAATTGGGTTAATAGTGTGAATGGATTGTTCATCTTGCGATAATCTGTATTTAGATTTGATTTAGGTAGTTAATTTTGCTTTAAAAGTCATTTTGTTCTTTTTTTTTGCCCAAATTTTATTCAAATTTGTGCTGATTTTGAAATAAGGATATCTCCCTAATCTTAAGTGTGAATCACTTGATTCTGGGTTCATTGGATTCCTTGTTTAAGCAGCTTTCTCTGGATATAAAATTCGTAAAATTTCATGATCATTTGGCTCCTCAATTTAACATTTGACCAACTACTGTTCATTTCCATTCCAAAATTCGGCATTGACTTGCTAGATCAATTACTCTTAAAATACGAATTTAAATTTGATGATTTTGTCCTCTTTGGAATCCTCTGGTTGTTATATTTGTATTGATATCAATTTCAAGATTTGGATATCATTTGGTTAGTCAATGTGAAGATTTTTACCAAAGTATTCATTTCGGGATTTTTGTGATCTTTGATTTTGAATAATTCATAATAAATCCAGTGCTTCTAAAAAAATTATGAATTTTATATCAATAAATTCCATTCTCTCTGTAGTTTCTCAATATATAATTTTTGTTATATTTTAAGCTCTTTTATTCTCTAATTTTGAGAAAGTCAATTGTTGGTCAAAGTCAATGCTTTGACCTTGACTTTTGACATTTCTTCTTAAAATCAGTTTTCTAAAGTCTTAAAATATTTTCTCTCATACATTTATATCATTTGTATTGATTATTTATCACTAGCACTTCTTTAAAACCCTAATTAAACCTAAGTTTGACCACGTTAGCTCTGTGATCAAAGTCAACCATGGTCTCTGTGGATCGACCCGGTACTTACACTATACCTTATTTTATATCTTTGTCATCGTGAGTTTGGAATTGTAAATTTTGTTTGACTTACGTTTCTATGTTTTAACGACCGCATAAACCGCTTCGTCAGCACTCGCCCCCCCCCCTGCAGTCGCTCAAGGACCATCATCATCTTTTCCTGACTCGGCAGTAGACTGTGCACTTTGCACATTGATCTTCTACACGTACGTGAAGATCAACGGGCTAGTGTACAAGCTGATTGTCGACAGTGGTAGTTGTGTCAACGTTATGATTGACGCGATGATCCATTGACTCGGCTTAGCGACCCATTCGGACCTGAGTTCCTATGAAGTGTCTTGGATTGACACGACGTCTTTACTAGTGCAACTCCAGTGTAGGGTACCCCCGCAAGTCAACACCTGTGATGATAGCGTCCTCTATGATTTCCTTCCAATGAAAATCGAAAGCATCATACTTGGGCGACCATGGTTATACGAACATGAGGTCTAGTTGGCAGGAAGAGCAAATACTTGCCCTTTCGTGCATCAGGGCTGCAAGGTCGTGTGGGTCCCCTACGCTGCCCGACCTACAGCTCGCCGCCTACCGCCACCTCGTGTTGGACTTATGGTGGTTTGAGGACCAAACTTTCAGCGGAGTATCCGGGACGAGCTCGCAGACACTCTAGTCTATTTCGCCCTAGCTCTAGATGTCCCCACTGGAGCCGCTCAGCCTCAAGGCTGAGCCGCTCTTATCAGAGTTTAGAGACATTTTTCAGGAGGATCTATGACGAGACGAAACCGCGAGGTCGTCGATTTCACGCGGTAACGCGTCAAAAATTATTCCAAACTTACCAATTTGGGGAATTAATCATGAATTGAAGGGTATAATGGTAAATAAGGGTCGAATCCACAGGGAATTAAGGTATTTTCGAGAGATCTTTTGGAATTTGGTCAAATTGGACGATGAATTGAGGTGAGAAATCAGGGAAAATGGTGGATTTAGAAAGATAACTTCAAAAAAAAAATCCACGGAATCAAGAATCATCGAATTTGGACTTGATTTCGCGGAGAAATCGAAAATTGAAGTGGAGAGAAAATTTCAGACGTTAAAAATCGTGATTTAAGCTAAAATTTGATGAAATTAAATTCTAAATCCTAATCTAAAAAGCAATTAAACATAAATGGCAGATTAGGAAGCAAAAACCGCTCCCACTAACCCCCGATTGCGATTAAATCACGGCGATTAAGCCTCTTAATCACGAAGAACATGAAGAACACGAAGAACGCAATCGGTAGATTCAAGCTGCGATTTCTCCTTCAATTCTCCACCAAATCTTGATTTCAACCCCTCCGTGGATGCGGAAATGAAAGAGGAAGAGGATGGAATCAAGAGAAATGAGAGGAATGGTGTCTAGACAGCTCCATTTGATTGAAATCCAACTCAAATACATACAACGACGAAGAACAAGTCATTTTATAGCAATTTTGGGCGTAACCGTCCGATCTTTTCGATCGACGGTTACGATGAAACGGGCTATCGTGGACCGTTTCAATTAAGTCGCAATCGTCGGATTGAAAATGGAGCGCCAGGATGATCCCATCAATAAGCGTTATAAAAACGCTCCGATTTAGCCCCTTGGATCGCGTTCCGACGGTCCGGATGCTCCCACCACGGTTCGATCTGGACCGTTATAACGCCTCCAATCAAGCACGTGTGTCGTGATTGATCCGGTGGTCCGTAGCACAGAAGATCGACGCGTGTGATGCCGCGACGTCGCATGAAATCGGACCGTTATAATTCTTTTAATAGGCACGTGCGTTGATCAAATCCGGTGGTCCGCGCGTCCACCCAATCGGCGTCCTCCGATCACGATCCATCGCTCCTCGTCGCGCCACGTCACCTGCATTATAAAAGACTGTGTGGGACTTTAGTCCCACACGGAAAATATTAGAGATAACTGTCGGGTTTATAATACCCGACGAACCTAAGGGGTGAATACCCTTCCGGGCTACGGAAGGCTTAAAACCCCTTTATATGTAGTCTATAATATAAATAAACTATAGATATATAAAACGCGCCACGTAGGCGCTACGCGGGTCCGCGTGGCACTGCCACGTGGCCTTGCGTGCCACGTCGCATCCACGCGTGTCCCACGAAATATAAACGCTTTTTGCAATTTTTTTATTTATTTTAAACGTTTTTAAATAAAAAATAAAATCGGAAAAAAATCCAGAAAAATCCCTAAAAATTGTAAAAATCATATCTTTCAAAATACAACTCCAAATTAATCCAAATTTCTTTCATTTGATCTGAAATTTAATTATCTATCATTTTAAAAAGTCAAATTATTTAAATAACAAGAGATTTAATTCTTATTTCAAAAATACATTCATTTCTTTAAGATTTTAACTTTAGAAAATTAAATGAATGTTTATAAAAATGATTTCTCTTATTATTTAACTTTAAAAACACTTATAATCTCAAGTAAAGATGGGTTATGAAATCTTTAATCTTTAATTCATCATAATTAACCCTAAATTAACACATTTTGAGATTATAACATAAAATTGCATAGAATGATAGAAATGCACTCAAAGTATGATAACATGCACATAAATGTAATGTTTTATGCCTTAAATTGTATTAATAATCATGTTTTATCATGTTAGGATTGCGTGTTATCAACCTACCCGATGATCTACCATTGATGTGACACATCCAGCACGCAATTGCTCTCATGTCGGGAGCTTTACTCCCGAACCCACTCCACTACCGTATGGAGCCCATGCGCTATGAGGAGTTTTGGAGACAAGTTCAAGAGCTGTTGGCAAAAGGCCTCATCCAGGAGAGCCTTAGCCCCTGCGCAATACCTGCCCTTCTAGCACCGAAGAAGGATGGTACTTGGCATATGTGTTGTGACAGCCGTGTGATCAATAAGATTACGGTCAAGTACCGTTTTTCGATCCCACGCCTGCAGGACTTGTTCGATATGATGGCAGGATCCAATGTATTCTCAAAGATTGATTTGAGAAAGGGAAACCATCAGGTTCGGATTCATCTCAGAGATGAGTGGAAGACCGCCTTTAAAATATAGGATGGTGTCTACGAGTGGCGACTTATGTTGCTCGGTCTCTTGAATGCGCCCAACACGTTTCTGTGGCTGATGAATGAGGTCTCACACCCTTTCATCGATAAATTTTTTTTCGTCTACTTTGATGACATCCTTATCTACAGCTGCGGGCGAGATGATCATCTCCAACATTTATGCTAGGTTTGTGATGCACTTTGACAGGAGAAGCTTTATGCCCATTGATGAACTAAAACTTGCGTTAATTTATATCGTTCTTGTGTTTTAATTCAAGCAATACATTTATAATACCTCACTTGGGATAGTAGTAAGCAAGGGTCGATCCTCAGGGAATCTAGGTAATGAGGCTTATGACTAAAGTAGTAGAAGGAAGGGATACCTATAGTATGGAATTTTAGAAGTTAGAAGAGAAATTTATAGAGATAGTGAATTGAATTGGATAGATTAGGTTTCTGTAGTTTTAATTAGAGGAGAAGGAGAGTGTTTTAAGAGCTTTTTAGAGAGCCTAAAGGATAGTTCCCCATAGGAGCATTCTATCGAATACCTTTTGGGTGAGTAAGGATTATGGAAATAATAAGAGGAAGAGATAAGATGAAGGATAAGAAGTAGGGATTAATTAAAGTTACTACTACCTTAGGAAGGAATGATAATTGGATGGAATAGAGATTGAGTGATGATGGAATGAAGAGATGAGAGAAAGGGAATAGAGGTATAGGAGTATAGAAAAGAATGGGTGATTTTGGTAGAACTTATGAAGACAAATGGATTATCCTATGATTTAAGCAAACTAAAATGAACTACATTAACCTTGAAAAGGTTTACAAGCAAATCTCCCATCAGAATCTTCACACAAACCCCGTTTTTGGTGCCAATCCTAGCCCGGGTGGTGCTTGATACGCTACAATGTCGAGCTTCACTTGCTTCCCTTCTCTAGAGCAAACTCAGGCATTCCACAACACCCAGCTTGGGCCTAAGCTTCTCCCCTCTTCCTGCTGATGACCTGGTGTCAAGAGAGAGCCAAAAGACAAGAGAATTTGGAGTGGAAGGAGGGGAACTTTAGGAGTTAGGGCTTCCAACCAAACTGACGGACGAGATTGATTTTCGGGATCTTCAGGAGTCTGATGGAAAATTCAACATGCAAATGGAAAGGGCACGGTGAGATTAGCATGCCATCTAAATTTCAGCCCAATCGAATGGCTAGATCAGAAGATATCAATGTTTCTATCTCGAGAGTTTATGGCCGTTGATTTGATGATCTCCTGCATTAGTAGCCCTTAATCGATAAACTCCCGAGATCGCGCCACGTCACCCAAGAGCCGGCCGCTGGATTTTTGCCACGTCACCTGCACAGGTAGGTGACAAAACGACAAAAAATGGGTGAGTCACGAGCCTCTTCTTCGTGCGAATAAGAGTGCGCCACGTCGCTCTCTTATTCCTTTTCCGGTAAAAACTGACGGCGCGAGAGAGGAGTTCCACATCACCTGTGCAGGTAAGTAAAAAAGATTAATATAATCCTAAAAAGGTTAGGTGAGAGGAATCTGTGGCGATTAATTTCACCGTATATTCCTTCTTTTAGCGCAAATAAGAGAGCGCCACCTTGCTCTCTTATTTTCCTTTAGATACAAAATGACAAAACGGGAATACAAACGATAAAATGAAACAACAAACGATGAAATAAATAATAATAAAAGAAACCCATGCTTTGCGGTGATTAAATTCGCCGTAGATTCTCCCGTTCGCACGAATAAGAGAGCGCCATGTCGCTCTCTTATTCCCCTTAGGGTCAACAAAAGTAGCGCCACCAGATCTACCTTTTAATAATAGATATTTGCGTTCATGCCCAGCAACGATTAAAATTATGTTTTAACCCCTGACTATATTAATTTATAAAAGAAACCCAGAGAACTAAGGAGATATGCTCGCAAATTTATCCAAAAATGTCAAATAATTATATTTATGTCCCTGACGCTGATAAATATGCAAGAAATGAGTAGATTAATTGGAAATATGTCCTCAAGGTACTCTAAAACTCATTTAAATCATTTATAAAATCCTAAAAAATGTATTTTGTCCTAAAAATTCATTTCCTTGTCAATTTATAATCTAAAGGAAATACTCAAATATTACAAAAACCTGGAATTATCACAAAAATCTTAATGAAGGCAAAATTAAGCAATTTAATCATGATAACACATTAATATGTTCCTTTTAAGCTAAGTATTTATGAAAAATGCAGAGTTCAAAGTCATAAATTCATGTGTTATCACCCATCCCAAGAAGTGCTACGTCTTCACAACAGAGGTCTCTTTCCTAGGGTTCCTCGTGTCAGCTCAAGGTGTGTCCGTCGATTCGGATAAGGTACAAGCTATCTCTTCATGGCCTCGACCTTCTAGTCTCCACAACATCCGAAGCTTTATTGGACTGAAAACGTTTGATCGTTGATTCATCCAGAACTTTAGTTCTGTAATGGCACCTATCATCGACTGCCTCAAGCTGGAGACGTTCTAGTGGACCAAGGTAGCCGAGCAAGCCTTTGATAGACTGAAAGCCCTAATGACCCAGGCACCGGTCCTGCGGTTACCCGACTTAAACAATGTGTTTGAAGTCACCTGTGATGCATCTGGCATCGGCATTGGGGGTGTCCTTAGCCAAGATGGCCACCCTGTTGAGTTCTTCAATGAGAAGCTGAATGAGGTCAGACTCCGTGACTTTACATACAGTAAGAAGTTCTATCCCATCATTCAGGCATTAAGATACTAGCACCATTACCTCCTATCCAAGGAGTTTGTGCTCTTCTCGGACCATGAACCCCCGAATTACCTCCACTCACAGCAGAAGTTGAGCGACAAACATGCACGATGGGTGGAGTACCTTCAAGACTATACGTTCGTCATTCGCCACAAGAAGGGTAAGGACAATGTGGTCGCTGACACGTTGAGTAGCCGGACACATCTCCTCACTTTGGTGAGGGTG
This sequence comes from Lemna minuta, assembly GCA_024174645.1. Lineage (NCBI taxonomy): Eukaryota > Viridiplantae > Streptophyta > Magnoliopsida > Alismatales > Araceae > Lemna > Lemna minuta. The sequence goes on from CM044105.1 coordinate 11,195,369, forward strand.
TAGGTCACCGGATTTGAGTCCTTAAAGGACTCTTACATGACGTGTCCAGATTATGGCCTCATAGTCCACGCCCTCAATCTTGGCACTAGCCACGAGCACCGCGACTACCTTCGGATAGAGGGCTACCTATTCAATAGGAATAGGTTGTGTGTTCCACGCACGTCTCTCCGGGATCAGCTCACTTGGGAGTGCCATTCTGCGGGTGTTGCTGGCCACTTTGGCCATGACAAGACGATTACGACAGTAGAACATAAGTTCAATTGGTCGAGCCTGAAGCGTGATGTTGGGAACATCCTCGCTCAGTGTAGGGTGTGCGCCTTTGCCAAGCAAGTACGAAAGAATGCTGGCCTCTACACACCGCTTCCAGTGCGAACACAACCTTGCGATGATGTGAGCATGGACTTTGTGCTCGGACTCCCCCGCACGGTCCGCCACCATGATTCCATCATGGTAGTTGTGGATTGCTTTTCAAAGATGGCCCACTTCGTGCCATGTTCGAAGACTTCTGACACTAAGCGAGTGACTCACTTGTACTTTTGGGAGGTAGTCTGCCTACATGGATTACCCAAGTCCATTGTATCGGATCACGATGTCTGATTCACGAGCCACTTCTAGAGGACACTGTGGAGCATGCTGGGGACCAAGCTGAAGTATTCGATGGGGTATCACCTACAGACTGACGGCCAATCTGAGGTCGTCAATCGGAGTCTTAGAAACTTGCTCCAATTTGTGGTGGAGGACAACCTCACTACTTGGGATCTCGTCATCCTACATTCCAAGTTTGCGTATAACGTCTCGGCGAACCGCACCCCTGGCATGAGTCCATTCGAGATTGCCCATGGCTTAGTACCTCACAAGCTTCAAGACTTAGTGCCAGTAGATCCCCATATTAGAGCCTCTAAGGACGGTGTCGCATTTGCACAACATGTGAGTGAGTTGCATCAACACATTCATGATAGGATTACATAGCAGAATGCATCGTACAAACAGGTTGCCAACTTGCATCATTGTCAACACAGCTTCGACGTGGGTGACCAAGTGATGGTTCGGTTGAGACTATTCTCGATAATTTGAATATCAGAAATCAAGTATAGTAATAAGATCGAGTCGAATCCCCAAAGAATATGGTTGACTTTTATCCAAAGAGTTTACTTGGTCAAACTTAAGCCTAATTAGGGTTTTTAAGAAAGAGATATGCTATATTATCAATGGGAATAATACTAATATATGCAAGAAGATGTTTTTAGAGTTTTAAAAAATGATTGGGGAAGAAGAGTCAAAAGTCAAAGTTATAGCATTGACTTTGACCCTACTTTGACTTTATATGAAATCAGAGAAGAAAAAGGTGAGATAATATTACAAATATTATATTTTTAGAAACTAGAGAGAAAGAGGAGAGTTTTGATACAAAGATCATGATTCTTAGAGCTCATTTAGGTTTACTTTGATTTTTCAAAGTCAACGGACAGAAAATCACCAAAATTTGGATTTGAGTTAAAATCCTTCAATTGACAAATTAAATTGTATCCAAATCAGACAAATCACCTATGCTTAGATTTATGATCAAGGGATTACAAAGACCCTAAAATTGATAAATTTTACCTTCTAGATTTTAAGTAATATCCCTTGAAAGTCAACTCCCAAATTCAAATTTATTTTGAACAGTAGTTGGTCAAAAGGTAAATCAAGGGGCCAAACCTTAATAAAAATTTGTGAACTAGATATCCACATAGAAAGAAATCCTTGTTCGGAAATTAGAAAAAATCTGCAAGGAAAACATTTTGATTCATAAAACTCTAATTAACCATCTAAACCTAATCTAAAGGACCTAAAAAGTGAGAATTATGAAGGCATCACACTACTAACCCGATTGACACGAAGATTGAGCCTCAAACTGCTTTGATTGCTATAGATTTCTCCAATTCCTTCTACACCATGATTTCAGCATTGGAGGGGCAATTTCCTTCCCTTTTTTGACAATTTTTGTGAATTTCTTGCCTCACTCCGTTCGAGATTGAGTCTAGAATGCAAGGATTCACGAAGAACTCAAGATTTTCCTCAAAAAATGCACAATTCAATGTTTAATCAAGAGTTAAAATTTCTGTAGGATAGAACATGAATTTATTATGGAATTATACAATTTAATCTGGGCCATCCGATTACTTTTAAAGAATCAAACAACTCAGATGAGGCTACGTCACATGGAAAAAGTGGGCCATGATCCCCACGACGCAGGCTCCACCTTCTTCTTCACTGCCACCGTTACATCTTTATCAAAAAATCCACAAGCCGCCATGTGTCACTCCAAGATTCATCGATTATGAGATTAATTCCTAGTTGTTGGATCTCACTAAGGAGATCGACGGTTGTGAATTTCGCATGTGATTGTGATTAAGTTCTGGTGCACCGGGTTCCACCAAATCGAGACACGTTGTTCGCGCATTTAAATCCAATGCCTCACGAGCTGCAACATCTCCAGCAAACTATAAATACGCATTACTCTCACATGGGGAAAATTCAAGGAATATGGCACCTTTATAAGGGGACCCCTTATTAAGTTTGCGTCGCCCACTATGCCCGTGGGCCCAACCCCGCTTAGCCCACTAAGCCTATGCACCACGTAGCCTCCGCGCTGGTCCGTGCCGGTCTAGCTCACGCTGCCACGTGGCCGTGTCACCACATCAGCACTGTGCGGGTTTTGCGCCGAATAAACCCCCTTTTGCATTTTTTTATTTCTGAAATATTAAAAAAAATCCTAAAAAATCCTAAAAAATAAGTAATCTTCAAAAATTCATAACTTCATTTCTAGAACTTCCTTTTTCTTGAAATTTTCTTTATTGGATCAAGAATTTGATCCTCTTCCAATGTATGCCCTAAAATAAAACATTATATAGGAAATAAAATTATAAGTCAATTAATACCTAATTGACTTACTAAAGTCAGCTAGATTAATTCCCTCTTTTACTCTTAACTCTCTTTTTTTTCTTCCTTCCTTTCTTTTCTTAAACTTCATGTAATCACATAAATCTTGAAACATTTAAAACCACAAATTGAGATCAAATACAAGTCATTTGATGCTTGAAAGGGCCAAATAGACTTAAAACAAATAAGAATGCTCAAATTGATGAAAAAAATGAAAGTAAGTGATTTGATCTTAAATTGAAGAAAATTTCATTTTAAGATGATAACATGCATCATATAGACTGAAATTATGCATAAAAAGTGTCTATAAGCATGTAAATGCATATAATAAGATGCATGTTATCACACCCCCAACTTGAATCATTGCTAGTCCCTTAGCAATGGAAGCATAAAAAATTTATAATAGGACTAACAAGTGACCTCAGAAGATCATGGGTTGAGCATTGATAGAATCTAAAATGAATGTTCTACTTTAAATGATGTCAAGAAGAAAGTAGTGCACTTGAAACTTTAGGGTCAAGGCATTGCTCCGGTGAACACTTTAATCCACCAAATGAATCAAGAATTCCTCTTGCTCTACATACTAATAAATATATAAATTAACTTACGAGAATGATTCACCTCACCTCACTATGGAAACGAATGATAAAGGCGCAAGAAGTAGAAACAAGCATCATCCTTTCTCTATATAATGGCTATAACATAGAATCGGCTAAAACACATGAGAGGCAGCTTCCCATTATAATTCTACTTTTTTTTGAACTTGCTGCAAGCCTTTTTAAGAATAGGGATTTGATGATGAGGAGTGAATAAAGATGAGAAGATGTAGAATTACATCTTTCTAAGGCTCTTTATGCAGCTTGTTTGAAGCAACATTCACACTTACTCACTTAATGATGCTCATCCTACCCATATGTCGCCCTTAGCAGACGTGCAGCTTATTCCCCCGAAGAAGTTTTGGTATCTTTATGGATCAGAGAGCTTCACTCTCAGCTCAATATGCGGGATTTATGTTGGATTAGATCTTTTGCTTTGACGAAAGCTTTTGGAGGGCAGAAGAAAAGGATGATATAAGCTACAACTTTTAATGGAGGGTAAAAGGATGTGCGTGCAAAGAATAATCAACTCAAGATTTAGAGCGGGGAATGAGTGGATGAGAAGTATATGCATTTTGAAAAATCATACTATGAGCTTGAGGAGATTCCTGTATTGGACTTTATGGCTCCCCAAAGGAATACCTAGATCCAAGGTTCCATCGACTCTACAACCTAACTAACATGACACTTAAGCTTGCTCTTCTCATGGGTTCACTAAAGAATTTGAGGGTGTTAATATACTTTATGTTTTTCATAATTCATGTGGTTGTGGAAAGATCATGTTTGTTGTTTGAAGTAACGAATTGGCGAAGTAGTTGAATGCACACTAATTCGTGTTAATACCAAACTCATCAATTTTATGAAATTATCACGAATTAAGAAGTACAGTGGTGAATAAGGGTCGAATCCATAGAGAAATAAGGGAATTTTGAGATATCTTTGGAATTCAATCAAATTGGATGATGAACCATGGTGTGAAATTAGAGAAATTGATATTTTTTTAAAGAAGACTTGAAAACAAATCCACAGAATCAAAAATCACGAAACATGGATCAAGATTCGCGGAGAAATCATCAAGTCAATCAGATAGAAATTTCCAAAATTGAAATTGAAATTGACTAAAATTATTATTCAAAATTAAAATCTAAAGCTATACGAACAAAAATTAGGATGAAACACGATCCCTAATCTAAGATTGCACTCGAATTGATTAAATACTTGCTGGATAAAAGTCTTCTCATTCCCGAATTCGAAAAGTGACAGTTGATGCTCAAGAGCAAATTTCTTTATATGCTCTTAATGAAATCTCACTTTTAAGCACTTTTTGGATGTGGAAATCGATTTAGAAGCACTTGGAAGCAAGAGATTCAAGGGATTTGGTGTCTAGACCATTCGATTACTTGAAGAACCCAAGAATGATTTACAATGTCGAAGAACATATCAATTTATAGGGCAAATTGGGCGTAACCCACCGATGAAATGCTTGATCTTTGATCAATAGCTCTGATGAAATACACGTGTGCGAATCGTTACGGTTAAGTCATGGCCATTGGATCACAGATGAACCGTTGAGATTTCGTCACGTCGTGTGCGTTATAAGTAAAGCATCAAACGCTCATTATTTGATCTTGATAGAATGCTCTAGATGCGTTTCGTCCGTTTTAATCTCAGCCAATATAATCCTAAGATCAATGGCTGAAATTAAATTGTTTTAAAAAATAATTCTTCGACAAGTAAGAATTCTCCACGTACCCCCTGATAACATGCATTTTATAAATCAATTGACATGATTATTAATGCAAATAATGGCATTAATTATTCCAATTGTATGCATGTTATCGTATTTTATGTATATTTCTATCATTTTACATAATTCCATCTTATGATCTAAAAATATATCATTTTATGGATAATTATGTGTAATTTTAGGATTATAATTTTTAATCCTATTTATATTTAAGATCATAATGATGTTTTCATGATTAAATGATAAGAGAAATGATGTTTATTAATACTCAAGTATTTTTACAAATTTATTTTATAAGATACATGAGTGTATTTATTTAATTAAAATTCATTATCCAACAAATTTATTTTATAATGATAAGTTATTCAATTTTTGATCCAACAAAACAAATTTGAATTAATTTGGAGTTTTATTTTAAAAGTTATGATTTTTCCAATTCTTAGGAATTTTCTGGAATTTATCTGAATTTATTTTCATTTTAAATCCTTTAAAAAAAAGCACAAAGGGGATATTTTATTTCGCGAGACCCGCACGGATGTGATGTGGCATGCAAGTTCACGTGGCAGAGCCACACGAGCCCACGTAGGTGCCTGGGTGGCGCGGACGCGTGGTAGGGCCACACGAGTCCACTCGGACACCCAATGGCGCCACGTGGCATGAAGAGCTTTGGGCTGGCAAATGATGGGCCCACGGGTTAGTGGGCCCAGGTAAGACTATTGGGGCGGTAACACAAATGCGTTATGCCGCCCCACCTTATATACCCGCCATTCTTCTCTATTTCTTCTGTGTGGAACTATGTTCCCTTAAATTTTAATTTGCACGTGACGTGGCACTTTGTGGCGCGTGGGATACAATCGCGATGCATCAATCGCATGGATGTGGAGTCCACCAGATCATCGATCAAGCACGTGCTTTAATCACGATTTAAGTGATGCTTTTGACAACTCACCTGGCAACACGTCTACTCACCATGACGCACCGATGGAGATCCAACGGACGCGATGAATCGATGCGCCTCTTCAGACGCGCGACATGGATGCATTGTGACGCTCCATTTGCGATCGCACACTAATGACTTAATCACACCGATTTGTCAGCAGGGGCGTCATCTCAGCCGTTGATCGCAATCTAACCGTTGATCCGACGGTTACATCCTAAATCCTCTACGAACTCAATGTTCTTCGCAAATGGAAACTCACCCTTGGATTTTCGAGTTCAATCAAACTGTCTAGACACCAGAACTCTTGCGTCATTCAATTTATTTGCATTCTTGACATGTTTTCGCGTCCGAGGAGTGCTTGAAATCAAAAATTGATCAAGGGAGTAAGGAGAAATAACATCTCGAATTCCAATTTTTGTCTTCGAAATCGCGGAATGAATAGTCATGCATCCAGGGATTAATTGGATCATTTCGAGCACGACTTTGGGTTAATTTGCATGTTTTCATCTTAATCTTTCATCATTTAGCATTGGATTTAAGTTTTGAATCGTAGATTAAGTTTAATTTAGTTATAATTTCAGTTTTTAATCAATTTCGCTATCGAATTTTTCTCTCATTTTCAAACTTCAATTACTCCATGAATTCTAATCCAAATCACTCAATTTTTGATTCCGTGGATTCACAATTGAGTTATCTTTCTTAATGTTATAAATTACCTAATTTCTAACTCAGTTCGTTATCTGATTTGATCGAACTTCCCTAATTCTGATTTGATCAAAGATATCTCTAAAATTTCCCTAATTCTCCGTGTATTTGACCCTTATTTACCATTATACCCTTAGATTCGTGAATTAATCTTTAAATTGGTAAGTTTGGACTTTTTTTGACATGACATCGTGTGCATTCAATAACCATACGCATTCATTTCATCACCCCCCGCCGTAAGTGAAGATTGAATATTCATCTTTAACGCAGGCATTGGATGGTCCTCACTTCTGCACTTAAAACACAAAAAAAGGTCCCACATGGCAAAAATATAAATAAAAACACATGTATATAAGGTGTATGTAGTTAAAGAGTTCATGAAAATTCTTAACAAGGTGCTTTTTCCTTAATTACATACACGCACACACACACATGCGCACATGCGCACACACACGCCCTGGCACACGTGCGCACATGCAGACGTGTGCAACATGTGGTGCTCCCATGTTGCCACGTGGCACACTTTCTCCGCTTATGCTATGTCAGCTGCCACATCAGCATTCGAAATAAAAACAATATTTTAATGAATTGAAATCAAATAAATTGATTTTAAATTTAGAAAAATTAAAAAAAGATCCCTAAAATTACAAAATTCATATCTTTAAGAATACAACTCCACATTAATCCTAATTTGTTTCATTGGATCAGAAATTAAATTATCTATCATTCTGAAAAGTCAAATTTAATAAACAACAAGGTAATAAATATCTATTACAAAAATACACTCATTTCCTTTTTATATTAAAGCTTTTAGTTATCTGAGCGTATATAAAATGGTTTATCTTATTATTTAACATAAAAAACTATTTATAATATCAAGTAAAGATAGGTTTAAAAGCTTTCCTTCTAAATTTATCATAATTAGCCGTAAATTAACGCATTTTGAGATTATAATGACTTTTTCATAGAGTGATAGATAAACACTCAAAAAATATGATAACATGCATTAGAATGTAATTTTTATGTCTTAATTTACATTAATAATCATATATTTTCATGTTTAATTTGGATGTTATCACTGTTCAACATGGTTTATAATCATATCATCCATAGAGTATCGAATGAATGAATGTAAAATTTGAAAAAAAAATTAAGTTTTCTAGAAAACTTCCCCCAAAACTCATTTCTTTTATTGTCCTCAATAAAAACTAGCATGCTCATGGGAAAGAAATGGCGATCATGATAAATGCCATGCTAAATAAATAAATATGGAATGATAAAAGGGGTTACAAGAAAAATTTATCGAGCATTTTGTGCTGGTTGCATTCTTTTGTTCATTCTTCGAGTTCTTCTTGGATGAAGTTCTTTAATTTGTTGTTCTCTCTTTTTCTTAGCGTATATGGAGCCTATAAGAACAGGAAAAAAAAGCAAAAATAAATGCAAAAAGAAAATGTAAAAGTAAAAAGCAAATACAAAAGCAAAGATAAGAGCAAAAAGCAAATACAAAAGCACAAATAAGGTTGGGTTGCCTCCCAACAAGCACTAAGTTTTATGTCTTCAGCCAAATGTAACTCACTCTCACAATGATCTAGTGGCTGATGTCTCATGATCATGGAGCTCTTGATCATGGAGGGGTGGTGGTCCTTCTTCGCCAATATATGGCTTCAATCTATACCAATTCACCTTAAAGGATTTGTTGGTCTTAAGATCTAAAGTTAAGACTGATCCATTTTCAAATGCTTTAATGACCTCATATGGACCATCCACCAACTTCCCCAAAAAGAGTTTAAGGTGAGAGTTATAAAGCCAAACCTTGTCATGTACATTGAATGTTCTTTTATTAATGTGCTTGTCATGAAAGGCCTTGTTTTTGGCTTTCTAAATCTTTGTGTTTTGGTACGAGTCGTTTCGAAATTCTTGGACCTCTTGAAGTTTGAGAAGTCATTTTTTTTTCGTCTTGCGAGAGAGAGCAATTGAGCTTTTTAATAGCCCAATAAGCCCTATGTTCTAATTCGATGAGAAGATGGCAAGGTTTGCCATAGATGAGCCTATCCAGAGACATCCAAATGGGTGTCTTGAATGCGGTGCCATAGGCCCATAGAGCATGCAGTAGCTTCGATGCCCAATCTCTTCCATCTGTTCAAATTATTTTCTTCAAGATGGTCTTGACTTCTCTTTGCCGACTTCCACTTGGCCATTTGCTTGGGGATGATATGGGGTTGTAACTCGATGGTGAACTCCATATTTTTAAGTAAAAGCTCGAAAATGGGATTTGGTGAAGTGAGATCCACAATCACTGATGATCGCCATAGGACAACCAAATCGAGAAATATGTGGCTAACAATGAACTTGTTAACCGCTCGATGATCATTTGTCCTCGTCGATATTGCCCTGACCCATTTGGACGCATAATCCACTGCCACAAGAATATACTCTTTTCCTTTAGATGGTGGAAAAGGTCTCATAAAGTCTACACCCCAAACATCAAATAACTTCATTTCAAGGATGGATTGCAAGAGCATTTCATTTCGCTTTGAGATGTTTAATGATGATTGACACTTAAGACAATCCTTGCAATATTTTTGGCATCCTTGAATAAATGTAGCCAATAGAAGCCACTTTGCAGCATCTTAGTTCTTGTCTTTCTCAAAACGAAATGTCCTCCACACGAGGACGAGTGACACATCGCTAATATATGAGATTGTTCCTCCTCCGGAACACATCGCCAAATAATCTGATCAGCCCTTAAGTGGAACAATTGGGGTTCTTCCCAAAAGTAATATCGAATGTCATGGAAGAATTTTCTCTTTTGGTTCAAATTCCAATAATCACGGACTGATATTGTGACTAAATAACTAACAATGTGCGCAAACGAAGGTGCCTTAGTCACAACGGTGAGAAGTTGTTCGTCAGGAAATGTGTCACTAATTTCTCCAAAAGAAGTGTTCTGGAGTTGAGAAAGATAATCAGCCACTGAGTTCTCGCTTCCCTTCTTGTCCTTAATTTTCAAGTCAAATTTTTGGAGGAGGAGAACCCATCGAATTAGCCGCGGTGTGGCCTCTTTCTTGGAGAGCAAGTACTTTAAAGCTACATTATCGGTTTACACTATGATCTTCTTTCCTGATAAAATACAATATTAACATGCAAAAATATAATTATTAATACAAATTAAGGCATAAAACATTCCATTTTTATACATGTTATCATACTTTGAGTGCATTTCTATCATTTCATACAATTTTAAGTGAAAAACTCAAAATGCACTATTTTAGAGATAATTATACATTTTTAAGAATAGATTTTAGATTATATTATTCCCATAAAAATTTGAGATTATCATTAGGTTTTATATAATAGGAGAAAATATTTACACTCACTTATTTTTCTAAGTTTTGTCTTTCAAGTAGAAGTGAGTGTATTTTTCAAATGAAAATTAATTATCTTGTTATTTAAATATTTTGACTTTTTATAATGATAGATAATTGAATTTCTGATCCAATTAAAAAAATTTGGATTAATTTGGAGTTGTATTTTGAAAGTTATGAATTTTCTAATTTTTATGGATTTTTCTAGAATTTTTCTGAATTTTTCTGAATTTTTAAGGATTTTAAGGAATTAAAAGTCAATTTTTCTAATTTAAAATTGAATTTTCAAATTATTATTTGCGCGCAGGTGACCTGGCGCAATCTGGAGCGTTCGATCAATCCCGATCGATGATCAATAACGGCCGACGACGTGGCAGCACGTGGAGCGTACGATCGTCACTTTAGAGAGGGGGTATGTGGCGCATCATTACTTGTTGGTGAATTGCTTTAAATACGATATAATCTCAGTCGTTCATAAAGAGAGTTATAATGGCTGAGATTAAAATCGAGGAAAATGCATCCGGAGCGTTAGATTAAGATCAAACGGATGTTGTTTAAAGTGTTATTTCTAAGCGTGCAACCTCGCTTCATCTTGGCGGTCCATCTCCGATCAGTGGTCCATCTCCCGCGTTTCATCAGAGCCATTAATCGATGATAAAATGCCCGATCAGACGGTTACGCCCAAATTCACTATAAATTGAGATGTTCTTCGACATTTTCATGTATTCTTAGGTGATTTCGCTTAATTGATACATCTAAACACCTCAATCCTTGAATCTCTTGCTTTCAATCGCTTCTAGACTCATTTTCGCATCCACAGAGTGGTTGAAAGTAATATTTCGTCGATCGATTAGGGAGAATTTGCCTCTTGAACACTAACGATCATATTTGAAATCTCAGAATGAAAAGCGTTGAATCCGGCGATTAATTGGATTATTTAGATCGCTGTCTTGGGTTAGATTACGAGTCTTCATCCTAATCCTTCGTCATGTATCATTAATTTATAATTTAGGATAGTTAATTTAGTTAATTTCATCTTTAATTTAGTATTTTTTATTAAGTCACGTTCGGAAATTTCTCACTAATTCGTTCATCGATTTCTCCGCGAATATTGATCCAAATTCCGTGGATTCGTCTTTGAGTTATTTTTCTAAATCTACCATTTTTCCTAATTTCTATCACCAATTCATTGTCCGATTTGATAAAATTTCAAAAGATCTCTCGAAAATCCCTTATTTCTCCATGGATTCGACCCTTATTTACCATAGTACCCCTCAATTCACATTAATTTTAAAAAATTGGTAAGTTTGCACTTTATTTTTGACATGGATCGGTGTGCAATTAATCACCGCATTGCTTCGTTCCGTCATTGACCAAGACATAAGGCATACACTTTTCAAGAGCAAAGACAACCGCCAACAACTCCTCTTCAGTAGTAGTGTAATGAAGTTCGGCATCTGTTAGTGCCTTGCTTGCATAACAAATGGGTATGGGCTTCTTCTCGTTACATTGTCCCAAAACTGCTTCTACCGCATAGTCCGAAGCATCGCACATGATCTCAAAAGATAAGTCCCAATTAGGACTTTGTAGAATAGGTGCTTCACCTAAAGATTGCTTAAGCTGTAGGAAAGCTTGCTTTCTCTCTTCCTCAATGATGAAATCGTTGTCTTTGCACAAGAGGGATGTCAATGGGTTTGAGACTTTAGCCAAGTCTCTAATGAATCACCGATAGAAGCCGACATGCCCTAGGAAACTTCGTAGTTCTCTTATTGACTTTGGGAGTGCAAGGTTTTGTATCACCTCAACCTTTGCCTTATCCACTTCCAATCCTTTGCTTGTGACTAGATTTCCAAACACTATGCCGTCATTTACCACGAAGTGGGACTTCTCCCAACTAAGCAGTAAACATTTCTTAACGCGAACATCGAGGATTTGCATTGAGCTCTCTAAACAAGTCTCGAAGCTTGGCCCAAAAATTGAAAAGTCATCCACGAAGACCTCAAGAATTTCTCCCATAAAATTGGAGAAAATGGCCATCATGAAGCTCTGAAAAGTGGCAAGAGCATTACATAATCCAAAAGGCATGTGTTGGAATGCATAATTGCCAAAAGAACATGTAAACGTGGTCTTCTCCTCATCATTGGGGTGAATCGCCATTTGATTGTACCCAGAATATCCATCGAGGAGTTAATATTATCCTTGACTAGAAAGCTTATCAATGATTTGGTTAATGAATAGCAAGAGGAAATGATCCTTTTTTGTTGTCGCGTTTAGCTTCCGATAATCAATAAATGCTCTCCATTTCTTTGGAAGATGCATTTGAATTTCTTCGTCGTGGTCACGGTGATCCCCGCTTTCTTGGGGACTACATGCACCAGACAAACCCATGGGCTATTAGAGATGGGATAAATAATGCCAACGTTTAACAATTTTATAATTTCATCCTTCACCACGTCTCATACTTTAGGGTTAAGCCTCCTTTGTGCTTCTCTAGAGGGACGAGAATCTTCCTCTATAAAAATTCGATGAGTGCACAAAGAGGGGTCAATCCCCTTAAGATCTGATAGGCTCTATCCGATTGCCTCCTTCCTTCCTCGCAAGACCTCAAGTAATCTCTCCTCTTGGTCCTCCTCTAGTTGCAAGTATATAATCATGGGTTTACAGTGCTGATGATCAAGAAATGCATAATTCAAAGTAGAAGGTAGTGGTTTAAGCTCAAGAGCCATCTCACTCGAGGGAAAGGGATTGTCCTTGGGCTCCTCGATGCTCTCATCCTCGATAAATGCCATCTCTGAATCCTCATCGGAAATAAATGTCGATGGTAGCTACCTCATCAGAAATATGTGAAGGATGTCGCATGAATTGGTTGATGCTCACCTTCTTGGGATTGGGCTCTGCCCTAATCAGCTCCACATCAGGTGCCTTCTCATCTTCGGAGTCATCTTGTAGAATGATCGTAGGAGAAGATTTGTCATCCTTCTCTCATTCGTGTCCTTGTGGCTCAGGTGGTCCTTGGAAGGATCCACTTAGACTTTGTCACTTTGTAGGCTCAAGATAGTGTGTGCCTCCTTTGGTGCACTATTGATAAAAGCATAAAAAGTAGTTATAAACACTTAGGAGTTGCTTTTATTTAATTCTATTAACTATTGAACATATCATTAAATCTACTATCTCATGAGTTAATAGTTTTATAATATAAGCACATCAAATAGAAGTTCTCTACTTTAATTTAATTTTATTTGATTTCAGGAACAAGAGAAGAAGATCACTTCCTCAAAAGCAATACTTAGTGGGCTGTCATGGAGAAATCGGAGAAAATTCCTTCTCCAAGAGCCCACAAAAAAGGGAAAAAGCACTTTAAAAGGGAGGCTTCCGTCGTGCCTCCTCTCTCCTTCTTCTTCCTTTTTTTTTAGGTTGTTTTCTTCTCTCTCCTAGGTTTAGATTTCCTCCGGCGTTCTTCCCATCAAATGTAAACAGTTAACAAAGTCTTCCTTTAATTTTAATCTTGTTATCCTTCTTCATCTTCCTATTCCTGGCATCGTCTCATTTTCCATTTCGGTTCCGCGCTTATTTTCTCCCTTATGTGCAATTTCTCTTCTTCATCCTTTTGATTTTCCTCTCAATCTCTTCTTGTCTCTCTCTCCCTATCTAACTCTCGTCGCATTCTCTTCTCCATTGCATTCTGGTATCATCCCCATTTTCTCTTTCTCACCTTCTCTCATTTATTCCGCTTCGACCCCAATCTCCGGTTTACTTTTTCCGAAATCATCGCTTCTTATTCCATTTTCTCTCTTCAAATTCCTCTCCCCAGTTCCGTCTTCTTTGTTTTCCCTCTTTTTCTTGAGTTTCAACTTCATCTCCCTCTCCCGAAATTTCCTCAACCATCATTCGATCGTTCTTCCGCAATCCCATTTTTTTCCGTATCCTTTTCGTTCACAGTCTATCTTCTATTCTCCTTCTAACGAATTCACCCCCTCGTCGCGCCCATCCGCTCTTTCATCCTCTCTGCTGTTCTCTCTCCTATTCCCTCTCTTAATTTCTCTCCTTCTCTCTCAATTTCATCTTCTTCCGCGTAACCCTCGTCCACGGTCAAACCTTTCTCTCCTTCGATCACTCTCTTTCCTTTCCTTTTCTTCTTCGACTTCTCTTCTCTGTTAACTCTTCATGCTTTTCGTTTTTTAGTTCCGTCATTTCGGTATCCTCCCTCTCTCTCTCTCCAGTTTTCCGATTTCATTTTCGGCATCTTCTGATTTTTTTCTTTTCTCGCCAGTCTTCCGCGTTTCCTATCTATCTCCGATTTATTTTTTTTCCCTCAAAGTTCTCTCTCCCGATCGTCCTTCTCTCCCTCTTTCTTCTAACTTTTTTTCTCTTTTCGGTTTCTCTCTTGCTCTCTCCCTCTTTCTCTCGCTCTCACTCTTCCGCCATTTCTGCTTTCTCTTTCTTCTACTTCTTCTCTTAATCTCTCTCTCACGATCTCTCTCTTCATCGTCACTTCAACTCCTTTCTTCCACAATTCCGCTCCAACTTTCTTTCCATCTCTCCAGAATTTCCGTTTTCCCTCTTTCTCGTTCTCTCTCCTCTCTCCCTTGAATTTGCTCCATTGTCTCACCGTGATGTTAGCTCCTCTCTCTTAATTTTTCTGTTCTTCCCTCCGCTTTGAAGGCCTGCATTTCCTCCCGTTCTCTCCTCACTGTCTTCATCGCTCCTCTCTTAACCTCTCTCATTTTCGCCCTCTTCCCGTATATCAAAATATTCGCCTCCGTCGCTTCTCTCTTTCATTTATATTTTTCATATTATCATTTTCGATCCCCCTCTCTCATATTCGCTCGGATTCCTCTAACTCTCCCGATTTCTCTAGACCTCTCCCACACATTCTCTTCCTCCTGTTCTCTCTCTGATTTTCTCTTTTCTTCTTCTCGCGCCTGTTCATTCGCCCTCTCTTCCGAGTTCGACAATTCTGCTCTTCCTCAAACTCTGTACACGATCTCTCTCTCTCCATCACGCCTTCTCTTTCTATCTATCTCTTTTGCTATCTTCTCTCGCGACCTCACGCACTCCCTCTCTCTCCCATTTCTTCCGCAATCTCTCTCCCGTTCTCCTCTAATTTTCGTCCCGGTCTTCCGCAAACTTTCTCTCTCACCATCAATTTTCTTTCTTCTCTCTCTTCACGTCTTCTCTCTCACCGGCCCTCCTTACTTTCACCCTATCTTTTATTCTCTTTCACCCTAGCTATATCCCGCTCCTATCCTATTTTCCGAAACCTTTCTCTCTCTCTCTCTCCTAATTTCGCTTCCCTCTCTTCTTCCCCTAATTTTGGACTCTCACACTCTCCTGCTATCGGTCAAGTTATCTTCTTCCCCTCATTTCATTCTAAATCTCTCTCTCTCTCTTATCTCTCTCTCTCCCCTTTATTCTAGGGCTAGCCCTCTCTCTAACTCCTCATCTCATTCAATCCAATTCCCCTCTTGCATCTGTTCCTTTTCTCTCTACATGGTTTAGATTTCCTTAGTTATTCTTTCTAATACTTTTCTGTACTCTGAATTTAGGATCTTTATATCTGTAGGCTCACTTAAATCATCCATTAAAATTCCTTCCTCCCACGGTCAACCCGAAGAGTTGACCACCACTCTTTCATCATTACCCTCATCTCTACTTCTATTATTGATACTATCGTGCCCTAGAATCCCTGTGGATCGACCTAGGAAGCCTATACACCCCAATTATCCCAGTGGTTTCGGAGTTTCCTAGTTTATAAATATTAAGTTTGTTGGGCTTATAAATACGACGACTTTAAGCCCATCAACTATCAATGTGAACCTAGTTTAAATTGTGTGTGCGTCTCGATGATGCTAGCCCTAGATTCCTAGGGTTTTCCAGAGGTTGGGAAGGTAATTGGTAAGTGAATTCTACTCACTTTCCCTTCCTCTGTTCAGCAGAAGCATCGGAGCATTGGGTCTTAGCCGCTTCGACTCTATCAAGTTAGTCACTCACCTCGGTTAATTTACTCATCATTTGTGCTAATGCACGCATGACATGATCAATGGAGGGTGATGGACGTGGCACGGCTGGTGGCGGTGTAACCGCGCGGGGAGATCGGAGGTGAAAGGTGTCGGCCTCAGGTTCCCCATAGTCTATTGAGCTGATCCGAAGGGCTGTTTGTATGAAGTGTGTTGCCTGCTCCGCTATTGTGCATAAAGACGGTTATAATAACTATTGTTACTATAACCCTGAGTTTGGTAGTGAGACCTAGCTGCTTGCTGATATGTCTTGGGGTTTTTCCGATATGGATATGGACCTTGGATTGGCATCAGGGGGCAATCCAACTTGACGTGCTCAAAACTTGAGCAATGCAAACATTGAGAGGCATCGGTAGGTGCTATCAGTGCGAGGCCCTCAGAACCTAATCGGATTTTATGCAAATCCATAATCAAGTTTTGTGCCTTAGTCAGCTTCTTGATCTTGTCCAAAAGCATGCCCGTTTCCACGCCCTTTGCATCCAACATTCCTCCCTTTGAGGGAGAAATCTGCCCTCCAAAGGGCTTAGCTGCATGATGGTGACTGTTTTCAGCCACCAACTCAATCAACTCAATGGCTTCATCCTCATATTTTCTCATGAATGTGCCTCCACTAGTGCCATTAAGCAAATATCGATCTGGCACACCCAAGCCATCATAAAATATGTGATCAATCTCATGCTTGGGGATGCCATGATGAGGGCATTGCCTCAATAGATCTCTAAGTCTCTCACATTCCTCGTAGAAGACCTCGCTCCCCTTGTGAGAATTTGATTATAGCTCTTCTCACGACACTAGTCTTCCCGATCAGTAGTATTTACACAAAAATGTGTCTTCCATATCTCTCCAGGAGTTAAACTCTCAGCCTAAGGAGAAAAACCACTCCTTTGCTCGTTCCTTTAGTGAGAAAGGAAAGAAGCTCATCTTGGCCATCTCGGAGGGGACATTGTAGAATTCGTTGAATTCGCACACCTCGCAGAATTCATCCACATGTCATAGGGATCCTTGATAAAATGCATATTTAACTTTATTTTCATCATAATTAACTGTTATTAATGTATAATTTTGGTTTATGTGATGCATGTTATCATATAAAAATGAAATTTTCTTCAATTTAAGGCCAAATCACTTAATTCCATATTTTTTATCAATTGAGCATTCTTATGTGTTTTAAGTGTGTTTAACCCTTTTTAAGGGGCAAACCATTTATATTTGATCAAAAATTTTGGTTTTAAATATTTATAGATTTAAAAAAATGCATGAAGTTTAAGAAGAAGAAGAAAAGAAGAGTAAAGACAGAATTATTTTAATTGACTCTAAAAGTGAAATAAAAATTAATTCACTCATAACTCTATTTTTGTTTAATGTTTTATTTCAGGGCATAGATTTTAAGAAGACCAAATTCTTGATCCAAAGAAGAAAATTCCATGCAAAAAGGAGTTATAGAAATGAAGTTATGAATTTTTTAAGATTAACAATTTTTAAGAATTTTTTATGATTTTTCAAGAATTTTTAAAGATAAAAATTTGAAAGAAAAGAGGTTTATTAAGCACGAGACCTACGTGGAGCTGACATGGCAGCACCACTTGGGCCTGCACAGACCCACGCGACCACCTACATGGCGTGAAGGATTAATCGGACTAAGCTTATTGGGCCCACGAGTATAGCGGGCCCAAGAGAGAGAAGGGGGGGCGTACTAGGCGTAATGGGCAACGTAAAGCGATAAATTGCTTTCCCCTTATATAGGTGATAATCTCCTCTCATTTCTTCCATGTGGGACTAACGGCTCTCTCTATTTTTGCATGCGACATAGCAGCGTGTGGAGTGTTGGATTAAATCACACGAATTGACGCGCGTTGATCTGCTGGATCTCGGTCGACCAGATCACGATCAAAGCACGTGATATAGTCGTAGCCGTGGATCTCATTAGTGAGATCTAACTGTTGCGACTTAACCCCGCACTCGGCTAATGATGGTATGACACGTGATGAATTGTGGATGCTCCGATGAAGATCAAACGGTAAAAATCAAGGAGGAAGTGGGCCCGCATCATGGGATCATGCTCCACTTATCGTGCATTACGTGGCATCATCTGAGCTATTCAAGCTCCTTAAGTGAAACGGACAGTGACGAGATGAGACCGCGAGGTCGTCGATTTCACATGGTCTCGCGTCAAAAATTAATCCGAACTTACCAATTTGGGAATTAAGAGTGAATTGAAGGGTATAATGGTAAATAAGGGTCAAATCCATGGGGAATTAAGGTATTTTCGAGATATCTTTTGGAATTTGGTCAAATTGGACAATGAATTGAGATGAGAAATTAGGGAAAATAGTGTTTTTAGAAAGAAGACTCAAAGATCTATCCGTGGAATCAAAAATCGCTCGATTTGGATTAGTAATCACGGAGAAATCAAAGATGGAAGTGGGATGAAATTTTCGGAATCACGAAGAACACTAATTGAAATTAAAATGAAATTAAACTTAAATTGAAATCCTAAACCTAAAATTGATGATACATGATGATAGATAAGAGGATAAACTTGTTTTCTAACCCAAGATAACGATGAAATCAATCCAATTGATCGCCGGATCGACAGCTATTCATTCCGCGAATTCAATCGTGAACATCGGTGTTCAAGAGACAAATTCTCCTCACACGATCGTCGAAATCTCTCTTATAAACACTCTGTGGACACGATTTCGAGTCTAGAAGCGATTACAAGAGAGAGATTCAAGAGAGAATGGGTTTAGATGTGTCGACTAGATCAAATCCCTCAAGAATGAGTACAAACGACGAAGAACTCGTCATTTTATAGGGCGAAATAGGGAAAACCGTCCGATCGGTGCGTTAAGCTCGATCAACGGTCCAGATGAAACCGCCGGAGAGTGAATCGTTACGGATATATCGCGATCGTCCGATCGCAGATGAACGCTCCAGATCAATCCTCAGGATATGCGTTATAAAACGCTTGGATTTGTGCCCCTTGGATCGTGATCCAACGGTCTAGATCTGATCTGACGAAACGCTTTAAAAAAATGCTTCAAATAACGCCCTTTGGATCGCGATCGGACGGCCGTGATTCTCCCTACGCGATCGAATCTGGACCGTTATAACTCTTTTAAATAGGCACGTGTTTGATTGATCTCCGGTGCACCACGCATCCAGGAGATCCGCGCGTGTGATGTCGCCACGTGGCCTCTAATCTGGCCGTTATAACTCCTTTAATTTGGCACGTGTTTTGATCAGATCGGGTGGTCCGTGTCCACGCGATCGACGCGTGGATCTTCCGATGCGCCGCCGATACGACACTCCTCGTCGCGCCACGTCTCCTGAAAGGTAAGTACAGTGTGTGGATTAGTCCTAGATGGTAAACGATTTAGGAAACCGTCGGGTTTATAAGACCCGACGGTTTATAGGGTTAATAACCCTCCCCATATAGGGCAGGCTAAAGACCCCTTTTATATATAGTATAAATAAATAAATATATATGTATACACCGCCACATAGGCGCTGCGCGGGTCCGCGTGGCTCTGCCACGTGGCCTTGCGTGCCACATCGCACCCTCGTGGGACTCGCGCGCTTTTTGCATTTTATTTATTTATTTTAAAAAAATATAAAATAGAAATTAAATCGGAAAAAATCCATAAAAAATCCCTAAAATTGTAAAAATCATATCTTTTAAAATACAACTCCAAATTAATCCAAATTTCTTTCATTTGATCTGAAATTTAATTATCTATCATTCTAAAAAGTCAAATTATTTAAATAACAAGATATTTAATTCTTATTTCAAAAATACATTCATTTCTTTAAGATTTTAACTTTAGAAAATTAAATGAATATTTATAAAAATAATTTCTCTTATTATTTAACTTTAAAAACCACTTATAATCTCAACTAAAGATAGGTTATAAAATCATTTATCCTTAATTTATCACAATTAACCCGAATTTAGTGTATTTTGAGATTATAACATAAATTTGCATGAAATGATAGAAATGCACTCAAAGTATGATAACATGCATATAAATGGAATGTTTTATGCCTTATTTTGCATTAATAATCATGTTTTATCATGTTAAGATTGCATGTTATCAGACAGCCCCGTTATTCTTCAATAAATAGATGCTCTCTCTTACGTAAATGTAACTCTTAATTAAACGTGAAGAAATTAAGCGTTTCTGGAGGAAAATCTTGACTTCTTCATGATTCTCTTGCGTTCTAGACTCAATCCCGTATGGACTGAGCCATGTTAATCATGAACATTGTGAGAAAATGTTTTTAAATCGCCCCTTGAACGCTAAAATCACGACGAAGAAGAAATCAGAAAAATTCTCACCAATCAAAGAAATTTGAGGCTCAATCTTTGCGTCAATCAGGTTAGTAGTGTGCTTCCTTTCTAATCCTCACATTTTACATAATTTAGATTAAATTTAGATAGGTAATTAGAGTTAAGGAATCAAAATTTTTGTCATTTTGCCCAAATTTAGTTGCAGAATTTTTCTTATTTCCGAACATGGATTTCTCCCTGATTTTAAGTCCACGTCAACCAATTTAGTTTGATTAGATTTCTTGTTCAATCAGCTTTCCGTTGATATCTCATTTATCAATTTTCAGCAAGGTTTGACCCTTCAATTTATTGTTTCACCTACTACTGTTCAAAATCAATCCGAATTTGTGTGTTGACTTTCGAGGGCTATTACTACAAATATAAAAGGTGAAATTTGATCATTTTAGTGTCTTTGGAATCCTCTGATCACAAGCTTTCTATGCGTAGGTGATTTCTAGATTTGGATATCAATTGATAAGTTAGTTTAAGGATTTAGACCAAAACCTTCATTTCGGTAATTGTTTGTCTATTGATTTTCAATAAATCCCAATAAATCCAATTCTTCTCTAAAAATCACAATCTTTATATAAAACTTCTCCTCTTTCTCTCTCGTTTCTAAAAATAAAATTTTCGTAATATTTTCTTACCTTTTTCCTCTCTGATTTTATAGAAAGTCAAGGTCTAGTCAAAGTCAATGCTTTGACCTTGACTTTTGACTTTTCCTCTCCAAATCTTCTTTAAAATTCTTAAAATATCTTCTCTCATATATTAGTAACATTTCCATTGATAAAATAGTAGATACATTTCTTCAAAACTCTAATTAGACTAAAGTTTGACCAAGTTAACTCTTCGATAAAAGTCAACTGTGCTCTTTGTGGTTCGACCCGATCTCATCACGGTGCTTAATTTCATATGATTTAAATCATCATGAATTTGGAATTATAAATTTTGTTTGACCAACGATCGTGTGTTTTAACAATCGCACTAAATCATACAGCAATCCTTCGATGTGAATCCATGGAAAGTGGCTAAGAGGCTAAGTATGTGCAAGTCAATTTGAAATTCCGTGCCTCCTTGAAGAGGGGCATTGATACGAGTAGTCTGCCTCTCGACGACTAGCCTCGCATAATCGCTAAGGCCTCGTCTCATTGTCTCAGCGGGATGAGGGGTGATGAACTAAAACTTGCGTTAATTTATATCATTGTTGTGTTTTTAATTCATGCAATACATTTATAATACCTCACTTTGGACAGTAGTAAGCAAGGGTCAATCCTCAAGGAATCTAGGTAATGAGGCTTGTGAGTAAGCTAGTAGAAGGAAGGGATACCTATATTAGGGAATATTAGAAGTTAGAAGAAAAATTTATAGCGATAGTGAATTGAATTGGATAGATTAGGTTTCTGTAGTTTTAATTAGAGGAGAAGGAGAATGTTTTAAGAGTTTTTTAGAGAGTCTAAAGGGGAATTTCCCTATAGGAGCATTCCGTTGAACACCTTTTGGGTGAGTAAAGATTATGGAAACAAGAAGAAGAAGAGATGAGAGGATGTATAAGAAGTAAGAAGGAATTAAAGATAGTGCTACTTTTGGAAGGAGTGATGATTGGATGGAATAGAGATTGAGTGATGATGGAATGAAGAGATGAGAGGAAGAGAGTAGAGGTATAAGAGTATAGAGAAGAATGAGAGATTTAGGTAGAATTTATGAAGACAAATAAATTATCCTATGATTTAAGCAAACTAAAATGAACTACATTAACCTTGGAAAGGTCTACAAGCAAATCTATCATCACAATCTTCAAACAAACCCCGTTTTTGGTGCCAATCCTAGGCCGGGTGGTGCTCGATCCGCTACAATGTCAAGCTCCACTTGCTTCCCTTATCCAGAGCAAACTCGGGCATTCCACGACACCCAGCTTGGGCCTAAGCTTCTCCCCTCTTCCTGCTGATGACATGTTGTCAAGAGAGAGCCAAAAGACAAGGAAATTTGGAGTGGGACGAGGGGAACTTTTCGGAGTTAGGGCTTCCAACCAAACTGATGGACATGATTAATTTTTGGAATCTTCAAGAGTCTGATGGAAAATTCAATTGTGCGGATGGAAAGAGCACGGTAAGATTGGCATGCCATCAAAATTTCAGCCCAATCGGATGGCTAGATCAAAAGATATCAAGATTTCCATCCCAAGCATTTCTAGCCATTGATCTGATGATCTCCTGCATCAGCAGCTCTCAATCAATAAGCCCTCGAGATCTCACCACGTCACCATCGAGCTGACCACTGGATTTTTGCCACATCACCTGCACAGGTAATTAACAAATCATCTAGTTTCAAAAAGGTAAGTGAGAGGAATCTGCTAGGATTAATTTTGCCACAGATTCCTTCTTTAAGCATGAATAAGAGAGCCCCACGCCCCTCTCTTATTTTGCGTTAGATACAAAATGACGAAACGGAATGAGAAAAATGACAAAACTACGAAAGCAAAATGACAAAACAAAGATAACTAAAAAAAACACACGATCTGCGACGATTAAGTTTGCCATAGATTCTCTTCTTCGTGCGAATAAGAGAGCGCCACGCCGCTCTCTTATTCCTCCTTAAAGTCAACTAATACAGCGCAAGAAAGGAAGCTCCACTTCTGCTGTAAGTGAACAAAATGACAAAATAGAAAATACAGTTAATTATAAAGCAAAACGACAAAAGGAAATAATTGAGCAAAACGACAAAATAGAAAATGAGGCTAACGATCTGCGGCAATTAATTTCGCCGCAGATTCTCTTCTTTCAGAAAATAAGAGAGCGCCACATCGCTCTCTTATTCCACACCCAGTCAAACAGGAATACAAGGGGTTATTCCTTGTATGCCTCATGTTTCTTTGATTTTGGTAGCCATGTTTTCTCCTTGATTCCTCTGATTCCTATACATAGCTAAAGATAGATAGTATATCAAAAAGATCAAAGAGATACTAATAGATATATATATAAGAAAATCAGAAATGTTTTCTACTCCATGTGTGATGTTCTAAAGCTCTCTTTCTCCAAGTCAACAAGTGTCTACTTTGGAGTCGAAATCCTACTATCCAAGGGAATAAGCACCAATCCGCTTGAGTTGACCCAAGAGGAAATTGCCAACATTTCATCCTATAAGGAACCCTCCAAAAATTTGAAAGAGGAATCCAAAGATTTCTCTGCCAAGTTATCAGCAGTCCCTCCCACTAACTTGAGAGTACAATTCGAAGATTCCACTAACAAGCTAGTGAAAGATTTGAACAAGGTGAAAAACCCCCAAGAACTCCAAAATCAACTTCTACAAAGATCGAGACACTTAAGCCACTTAGTGATTCTTAACCCACTGTCAAACTTGAGAAGACTAAATTCCAATGAAGTCTGCGATTCAACACCTAGTGAAGTATCTCAAACAAATAAGTATGCCCTAACACACAAATCACACGACTAGAGCAAACAACACTAATAAACCTTTAATAATAGAGAACGTACCTGATTTATCATGTTCCTCCTCTTGATCAAGTGAAAAAACACAAAATAGAATACAAAATTGCACCAAAACGTAAAGCAAGGGAAAAATGGTAGTTTAACCTCAATTATCACTTTTTCCACTAATGAGATTGTCTTAAAGTTCAAATTCTTTTCTCTGCAAGGTTAGTACAATAACATAAGAGAAAACCCTAATTTGACCTCGAATTCGAATGAAAAATCAATAACGCTTGTTCCCCAGCAACGGCACCATTTTGACGTATGATGAAACGTGCGATCGTTGTAACACACGATCGTTGGTCTAATGATATAACTCTGAACTCTAGATGATTTAAAAAGCAGAAATCAAGTATAGAGATAAGATGGGGTTGAATCCACACAAAACATAGTTGACTTTTTTTGAAAGAGTTTACTTGGTCAAACTTAAGCCTAATTACAGTTTTTAACAAAGAGATATGCTATATAATCAATGAGAATAGTACTAATTTATGAGAAAAGATGTTTTTAGAGTTTTAAAAAGGAAGAAAAGTCAAAAGTCAATATCAGACTGTTAACTTTGACCCTACTTTGAGTTTATATGAAATCAAAGAAGAAAAAGGTGAGATAATATTCAAAAATTATCTTTTCAATAACTAGGGAGAAAGATGATAATTTTGATATAAAATTGTGATTTTTAGAGCTTAACTAGATTTACTGTGATTTTTTAAAGTCAACGGATAGAAAATCACCAAAATTTAGGTTTCGGTCAAAATCCTTCAGATAACAAATCAAATGGTAGCTAAATCAAACAAATCACCTATGCTTAGAAAGCTTACAATCACAAGATTACAAAGACTCTAAAATTGACAAATTTCCCCTTCTAGAGTTTTAGTAATAGCCCTCGAAAGTCAACACCCAATTCGGATTGATTTTAAATAGTAGTTTGTCAAAAGGCAAATCAAGGGGTCAAACCTTGATGAAAATTTTCAAATCAAATGAAACCAAATCCGTTCAAAATGGACATAAGATCAGAGAGAAATCCTTGTTCAGAAATTAGCAAAAATTGGCAAGGGAATTTGGGGAAAATGAAAACTTTTTGGTTCTTAAAACTCTAATTAACCATTGACGAGACGAGACCGCGAGGTCGTCGATTTCACATGGTATCGCGTCAAAAATTATTCCGAACTTACCAATTTTGGGAATTTATAACGCATTAAAGGGTATAATGATAAATAAGGGTCGAATCCAGAGGGAATTAAGGTATTTTCGAGATATCTTTTGGAAATTTATCAAATTGGACGATGAATTGAGGTGAGAAATTAGGGAAAATGGTGGTTTTAGAAAGATAACTCAAAGATCTATCCACGGAATCAAAAATCACTCGATGTGGATTAGTAATCGCGGAGAAATCAAAGATGGAAGTGGGAGGAAATTTTCGGAATCGCGAAGAACATACACTGAAATTAAAATCAAAATTGAACTAAATTAGGATCCTAA
This sequence comes from Lemna minuta, assembly GCA_024174645.1. Lineage (NCBI taxonomy): Eukaryota > Viridiplantae > Streptophyta > Magnoliopsida > Alismatales > Araceae > Lemna > Lemna minuta. Next base: position 11,220,955 of record CM044105.1, read on the forward strand.
ACCTAAAATTGATGATACATGACGATGGATTAGAGGATAAACTTGTTTTCTAACCCGAGATAATGATCGAATCGATCCAATTGATCTCCGGATCGACAGCTATTCATTCTGCGAATTCAAACGTGAACATCGGTGTTCAAGAGACAAATTCTCCTCACTCAATCGACGAAATCTCACTTATAAACACTCCGTGGACATGAAATCGAGTCTAGAAGCGATTACAAGTGAGAGATTCAAGAGAGGAAGGGTATAGATGGGTCAATTACATGAAATCCTTCTCGAATGATTACAAAGGACGAAGAACACTTCGTTTTATAGCCGAAATTGGGCGTAACCGTCTGATTGATGCGTTTAATCCGCATCAACAGTCTGGATTAAACGCATATCCTCGAACCGTTATGGAAATGTCGCGACCCTCAGATTCTCGATGGACGCTCCAAATTCCATCTCACGATATGCATTATAAAACGCATCGAACGGCGCCCGTTGGATCGTGATCCGACGATCGCGATGCGTTTCAGCACATTAAATCAGGACCGTTATAACTTCCGATTAAAGGCACGTGCATTGATGATCTCCGGTGGTCCGCGCGTCCACGCGATCAAAGCGTGGGATGCCGCCACGTCTCATTAAATCTGACCGTTATAATTCTTCTTAAATGACACGTGCTCGATTGATTGATCGGTGGTCCGCACGTCCATTCGATCAACGCATGTTGATCGATCGTCCATTTGATCCGGCGCTCCTCATCAAGCCACGTCACTTGTATATTTAAAACATAGTGTGGATTAGTCCCACACAGAGAAGGATAAAGAAGATCGTCGGGTTTATATTACTCGACGATTATATAGGTTGAATACCCTTCCGGTCTACGGAAGGCTGAAATGCCTATATATATGTTATAACTATATGAATAAATAAATATGTACAATGCGCCACATAGGCGCTGCGCAGGCCCACGTGGCTCTGCCACGTGGCCTTGCGTGCCACGTCGCACCCACGTGGGACCCGCGTGATCATTAGGCCCTTTTTACTCTTTTTTTATTCATTTTAATCGATTTAAATCGAAATTAAATCGGAAAAAAATCCGGAAAAAATCCCTAAAACTGTAAAATTCATATCTTTCAAAATAGAATTCCAAATTAATCCAAATTTCTTTCATTTGATCTGAAATTTAATTATCTATCATTCTAAAAAGTCAAATTATTTAAATAACAAGAGATTTAATTCTTATTTCAAAAATACATTCATTTCTTTAAGATTTTAACTTTAGAAAATTAAATGAATGTTCATAAAAATGATTTCTCTCATTATTTAACTTTAAAAACCACTTATAATCTCATGTAAATATAGGTTACAAAATCTTTAATCTTTAATTCATCATAATTAACCCTAAATTAACACATTTTGATATTATAACATAAAATTACATAGAATGATAGAAATGAACTCAAAGTATGATAACATGCACATAAATGGAATGTTTTATGCCTTATTTTGCATTAATAATCATGTTTTATCATGTTAAGATTGCATGTTATCAACCATCTAAACCTAATCTAAAGGACCTAAAAAGTGAGGATTATGAAGTTATCACACTACTAACCTGATTGACACGAAGATTGAGCCTCAAATTGCTTTGATTGCTATAGATTTCTCGGATTCCTTCTTCGGTGTTGAAGGGGCAATTTCCTTCTCTTTTCTCAATTTTTTTTTAATTTCCTACCTCAACCATTGCGCAATTGAGTCTAGAATCCAAGGATTCACGAAGAACTCAAGATGTTCCTCCAAAAATGCTCAATTCAATGCTTAATCTATAGTTAAAATTTTCGTATGAGAGAACATGAATTTATAAGGGAAATTTGAGATTTAATATGGGCCATCTGATTTTATTTAAAGATTTGGATGGCTCAGATGAGGCCACATCGTGCGTAAGAAGTGCGCCATGATCCTGATGATGCGGGCTCTACCTTCTTCTTCATTTCTACAGTCAGATCTTCATCAAAGCGTCCACAAGCCGCCACATGTCACTCCAAGATTTTTTGATTGCGCGATTAATTCCTAGCCATTTGATCTCACTAATGAGATCAACGGCTACAAATTTCGCACATGCTTTTGATTGAGATCTGGTGGACCGAGTTCCACCAAATCGGCACGCACCGTACGGGCATTTAAACCCAACGCCTCACTAGCTTACACGTCGCCTGCAAAACATAAATACACATTAGTCCCACATGGGAAAAGATATAATTCTGAACTCTCGATGATTTAAAAATCAGAAGTCAACTATAGTGATAAGATGGGGTCGCCCTAACGAGCCTATGATGCCCCTCTCCCGTTTTGCAAATCTCTGGGACCACTATGCCCATGAGCCCAACCCGCTTAGCCCACTTAGCCTACGTGCTACGTAGGCACCGCACGGGTCCGTGCTGGTCCATCTGGCGCTGCCACATGGCCATGCCACCACGTCAATATTGCGAGGGTCCCGCGCCAAATCAACTTTTTATTTCTGAAAAATTAAAAAAAATCCTGAAAAATCCAGAAAAATAGTTAATCTTAAAAAATTCCGAAATTCATTTTGAGGACTCCTTTTTGCATGAAATTTTCTTTATTGGATCAAGAATTTGATCCTCTTCAAATCTATGGCCTGAAATAAAATATTAGATAAAAAAGAAAATTATGAGTGAATTAATTCCAAGTTAACTTTCTAAAGTCAACTAGATTAATTCCCTCTTTTACTCTTAACTCTTTTTTTCTTCTTTCATTCCTTTTTTAAACCTTCATGCAATCACTTAAATCCTGTAACATTTACGACCACAAAATTGAGATCAAATACAAGTGGTTTGACCCTTGAAAGGGTCAAACACACTTAAAGCACATAAGAACGCTCAAATTGATGAAAAATATGGAATTAAGTGATTTGGCCTTAAATTGAAGAAAATTTCATTTTAAGATGATAATATGCATCATATAGACTGAAATTATGCATAAAAAATGTTTACAAGCATGTAAATGCAAATAATAAGATGCATGTTATCAATATCTAGCAAGCACCGATGAAAAAGAGTAATCGGAGGTTGAAATGCTATGGGATTGAAAAGAAGAGTTTTGGAGAGAGTTAATGTCAAATTCCTATCGTCTACCTTGCATCAGCCGAACCTACTTAGTGTGGGAATTCCTTGCTTCCGAACTTTCTCTTAAAAGAGTGCAAATGAGCCCTAATTCTTGATGTACTTATCGTTCCATTAGGCATGTAGTTCTATCTTTTCCAATCCAACCAAGTAGTTACACCATTGTGTTTTAGCTTCACTCATGATAATAACACTCCCAAGTGATTCATACATCCATCACATTTCTTCCATATGTCCCTCACATGTACATATCTCTTCACACTAAACCTTACATTTGTTACATACTCTCTTCAAAAACTAGGAACTCCATATCCATATTTCATGTAAATTCTTCTGAAATTTTGAAGTATTTTTTAAAAAAAGATGAAAGAAGAAAAAAAGAGAAAAAGCAAGAAAAAGAGAGAAATAAGAAGTGAAAAGAAGGAAATAAGTAGGGAAAGATCTTCTCTTATTCCACCATCATCTCTACCATTTTCATCTACCCCTATCATCCATCACCATCCACATCATTTGGGAGTATAATTATCACAAGTGGTACCACATTTATTTTTTAAATCTATTTTTTTTACTTGCATATTTGCTTTTAATCACGTCATTCCTTTTGAAATAGTATCTTTTTATTTCCTTCAGCCACCTCACACATTGCATCCCAAAGATAGGAATCACTTGGCAATTGCACTCTTTATAGGAGGAAGACAATTTGAGGAGAATTCTAATATACTAAGTAGCCTCCATTTTGAGGAAAGGAGTGATGTATCTATGGAGAGGGTAAGGAGATACATTTGCGTATGAGAGTGTGAGGATCGTTTCATCCCCATAGCATCAAACCTTAGCTATGCTCACCTTGATCACAATAGAAAATTAGACTCGAGCATTAGCTGATGAGCACTACCCTAATATGCACTAAAGAAGTCAACCTATAGATGGAATTTATATTCTTATAGCCTACACTATGAGGAAAATGTAATCATACATTCATATGCTTCACCTCTTTAGTATTAGGATTAAAGGATGAAGGGACCTTCTAGAGATATTATATAGTAAATTACTAAGAGATTAGCAATCATTTAAGTTGGAGGGTGTAATAACATGCAAATTAAACATGAAAATATATGATTATTAATGCAAGTTAAGGCATAAAACCTTCCATTCTAATGCATGTTATCATAGTTTTTTGAGTATTTATCTATCAATCTATGAAAAAGTCATTATAATCTCAAAATGCACTAATTTAGGGTTCATTATCATAAATTAAGAAGAATATTTTTCATCCCTATATTTACTTGAGATTATAATTAGTTTTTAAGGCTAAATAATAAGAGAAGTAATTTTGTATACATATATTTTTCTAAGTTTTAAAATCTAAAAGAAAGGAGTGTGCTTTTCAAATAGAAATTTATTCTATCGTTATTTATTAAAATTAACTTTTTATAATGATATATAATTTAATTTTTAATCCAATGAAATAAATGTAGATTAATTTGGAGTTATATTTTAAAAGATATGAATTTTCTAAATTTTAGACATTTGTCCAGAATTTTTTTGAATTTTTCTTAATTTAAAATTGATTTATTCGAATTAAATTCATTAAAATATATTTTTTCTATCACAGGCTAATAAAGCAGCTGATGTGGTGTGAGCGTAAAAAGCGGCACCACGTGGCGACATATGAGACCACCACGTGTCACACACATGTATTCATGCGCACGCATTTCAATGCGCGTGTGTGCGTATGTACGCACGTGTGTGGGCGTGTATGTTTGTGATTGAAGAGAAAGGTTCATGTTAAGGATTTTTTGCTAACTCCTTAATCGTGCATTTCTTATGTACACAAGATTTTCTTTTATTTTTGCCATGTGGGACTTTGTTTCATGTTTTAAATGCACAAGTGATGTGGCGTTACGAGGAGCACTCGATTTGCACGATTAATGAAGATCGTCAATCTTCACTTAAGTGGGGGGTACATGGTGTGATCTTATTCATCGTTAAATCATTTTTGAAATTACTTAATCTTAGTGTCGATCTGAGGAGTTATAACGGCTGAGATTAAAACCGATGGAAACGCATCTGAAGCATTGAATCAAGATCAAATGACAAGCATTTCACACGTTTCTTATAACGCGCGTGACATAACGAAATCAACGGACGCGACTTAATCGTAACGATTTGAAGCCTGGCGTTTCATCGGAGCAGTTGATTGAAGAATTAATTCTGGATCCAACGGTTATGCCCAATTTTCCCTATGAATTGAGATGTTCTTTGACATTATAAATCATTCTTGGATTCTTCAAGTAATCAAACAATCTAGACATTGAATCCCTTGAATCTCATGCTTCCAATTGCTTCTAGATCAATTTCCGCGTCCAAGAAGTGCTTGAAAGTAAGATTTTGCTAAGAGAATAGGAAGAAATTGACTCTTGAACATCATTGATCATTTTTCTAATTTGGGAATGAAAAACCTTTGATCCGGCGAGTAATTGGATCAATTCAAGTGCAATATTGGGTTAATCCTCATCCAAATTTCATGATTTTTGATTTCATCGATTCATCTTTGAGTCTTCTTTCCAAAATTTCAATTTCCCTAATTTCTCACCACATTTCATCTTATGATTTGGTCTAATTTCAAAATATTTCTCAAAATTCCCTTATTTCTCTATGGATTTGACCCTTACTCACCACTATACTTCTTAATTCGTGTTAATGTCATAAAATTAGTGAGTTTGGATTAATATTTGACGTGTGGTTGTGTGTTTCTAATGATGTCGCGGTCTGGTTTCATCAATCAACTCTCTTACTTTTAACGTAGGTTGTGTTAACCCTAACTCACCCCTTGAAAATGGTATCTAGTCCTATTTAAAAGGGGTCGATTCCTCTGTTTTTGGGATTCTTTTATTTGTTATTTTATTTTAATTAGGAGGGAGGGCACCATATTTCTGGGGGGATGGTGCCCACCCTAATTCAAAGGAGAAGGGCACCACTTTTAAAGGTGATGCCCACCATTTTTGAAGGGAATAGAACTCAGTTGTTTTGGAAGTGGGGACATTACTCTTTTTAAGAAGGAGGTTTGATGCCCTCTTGAAAGGGTTAATCTTACCCAGTTAAGAGGCCTTACCACCTCCATTTAGGAGGTAGTTAAGTGGGCATCAAGGGAAAGAGATCTTGATGCTGGACAGGGTCGATAAACCCGATCGTGCAACGAAGTACTAAAGGGGAGTCTAGGGAATAGATGTCCTATGGAGATCAATGACGATGATATGATCTATCAAGGTCTACAAACAACTGCCTTCTCGCATGTCGTCTCCGAAGCTCCGGGAGTGCGCCGAGTTGCGCCAGTCCTGTAGTTCTCCAGGTCCATGTCCTCGCAGGCGTTGGGCTAGGGGTCGTCAAGGTGAACTCAATGATCAACCTGACGGAGTGGACCACGATCCCAATCCACTAGAGTCGTCCTCTCAGTCAACCTAAACTAGGTCCCGACGGCGGTGGAAGCAGATGCGGGACATACTGGAAGAAATAAAAGTACTTCAAAATAGGAGAAAGGATGCATGCCTAACCTGAGGGGCGCGTGCTCGGTTTATTGTGACGGGGAAGATCGTTCGTACGCGGCATAGACGGTCAGCAGAGGTAGGCCTAGTCGGCAACACCACGGTCGTGGCAGAATCCTCAACACAGTGGTGATGACGATCATACAGCCAAAGCGCGCGAGCAAACCACGCATGCGTGACTAGGAAGGCGCACAAACGCGGCTGGGAGGGCGCGCGGGCGTGGTCAAGAGGATGCGCAGGGGCGGGCACAGCCGGGTGGGCACGCGGGGCGTGACTTGATGTACACGCAGGGCTTGACCGGGTGGGTGAGCGGGGTAAGCGGGCGAACTGCACGGGACACATGGTCCAGGCGCCCAGGGCGTGTGTAGGTGGACCGCGCAAGGCACACCCATTGACTACGTGGGTCAGGCATGCAGGAGTGCGCATGGATGGACCGCGGGGCGCAAGCAAGGCGGACGGTGGTGGGTCACGCGGGGTGCGGAACAAGCGCTTGGACAGGCGCCCGAGGGTGAGAGCGAACAGGGCACCCTGAGGGTGCTGGTTGTGCGGGATGCGCGGACGGTATTCAAGAAAGGGTGCGACAACAGGGGCGGCCAGAATTCGTCAAGTGGATTCGGACGCGAACGCAGTCGTTGCGTGCGTGGGGCATGGCAGGAGTTAGCGCGAGCTGGTAGGGCACGATGTCTCAAGGTGTGAGTGAATTCCTGCCAAGGGAAGGGAGTCGGCGAAAAGATAGGAGACGGTTGTTGGGGTTTGGGTAAGAAATTAGCAATTCAGTGGTAGGTCGGGGAGTAGACGACCCAGGTAGGGAGAAAATGGTCTCGGGTAGTGGGAGATGGGGTCGCAGACGGGAAGTTGGCAAAGGCGATGAATGGGAGGGAGACGGGGCAATGGAATTCAAGAATTTAGGGACTGTGGCGAAGGGAATTTGGGGGATGTGGGGATACGGCACAACGGGAGGGTCTCTGTAGGCGGCAGGTGAAATCGGCAAGTGGCGAGATTGAAGCCCCCGGGGCGTAGGAGTGAGGTCGGCAGTGCGAAGAGGGGAGGGTGGAATTTGGGCATTTTGGCAAATTCAACGGGCGCGGCCTAGCGGAGATGGGGTGAAGGAGAGGGTTGACGGGGCTTAGGAAGCGGGCGTCAGGTGGGCGATGGGAGGACGGCTAGGTGAAGAGGAAGGGTGCGGCAGGCCGTTGAGGAGGGAATGGCTGGGTGGCTGGGCGAATTCGGCAGGGCGATGGGTGAATTTGATAAAATTAAAACTACAAAAGCACCTGATGAAGCCAGGAGGTCTTCTCGTAGGTTCACCGTCGAGCGTCTCTTCTTCCCAGTCGATGGAAGCAAAGGAAGCGTTTCGGATCGGTGCCTATGAGGGACTCATTGATGTCCTTTTATGCTTGAAGAAGCAAGGTGACGCCGTTTCAATCCCTTCCATCAAGGGATTGAAACCGTCGAACGGTTTCACAACCGTTTCATTTAAACGGATATGCATGCCCATATCTAACAATCTCCCACTTGGGCTGCATAACATGACTATCAAGTCATTTGTGTAATTTTATCCTTATGAGCTCACAAACGGTTATTTATCCAAGTGAAACCTGTCAATCTCGTCCATCAACACTTGAACATAGGACTGTAACAGTTTTTGTTGCTATATTATGCAATTAAGCCACACCAATCACATATGTTCTCATGATGAATGACATAGATCAAATATGGAAATTTTAAATGAGATTTAAATTTGAATATTTCCAATGAGTCCTTCTTTATGGAGATCAATCCATCCAAAATGGTAAAATAAATTGTCTTTATTTCTGCAGAAAATATTTACAAGTCCATACCCAAGAACACACGAAATACAAACTCCCACTCAAATCAAAGTTCTTCCAAAGGAAGAAATACCCATGTGAGTTACATGGTCTAGAAAGCTCTTAGGCAACAAGCCTTTCGTAAGCGGATCCGCAATCATAGAGTTTGTGCCTATATGTTCGGTGGATACATCCCCATTTTGAATCCTTTCTTTGACGACCAAGTACTTGATGTCTATGTGTTTAGACTTCGTCAAACTTCTGTTATTGTTCGAGAACAGAACAGCTGACTTATTGTCACAATAAATCTTGAGAGGTCTTTCAATGCCATCCACGATTCGGAGCCCAGTGACAAAATTCTTCAGCCACAATGCTTGATTGGATGCCTCATACATAGCTATATATTCTGCCGCCATTGTCAAGGAGGCAACAAGTGTTTGCTTTGCACTCCTCCATGATATGGCTCCTCCGGCCAGCAAGAATATATATCCAGATGTGGATCTTCTCGAGTCTTGACATCCAGCAAAGTCAGAATCTGTATAACCGATGATCTCCATTCGATCTGACTACTTATATGTGAGTGTATAGTCTTTAGTTCTTTGCAAGTATCGCATAACTCTCTTTGCTGCTATCCAGTGATCCATGCCTGGATTGCTCAAGTATCTGCCCAACATTCCAATGATATACGCAATATCTGGACGCGTACAAACTTGGGCATACATCATACATCCTATAGCCGAAGCATAAGGGATGTTATGCATTTGTTTCGCTTCATGATCATTTTTAGGACATTGGCCAAGACAAAATTTGTCTCCTCTAGATACAGGGGTGTTTCCTGGTTTGCAATTCTGCATGCCAAACCTTTTGAGAATTTTCTCAATATAGGCTTGTTGTGACAATCTTAATATATTTTGAGTGCGATCTCGGTGTATCTATATGCCTAAAATGAATGAGGCTTCACCAAGATCCTTCATCTCAAAATTTCTTGATAGAAATGATTTGGTTTCACCCAATAAGCCCAAATCATTACATGCAAGTAAGATGTCATCCACATACAATACCAAGAATATATACCTACTCCCACTGAACTTATGGTATACGCAATCATCAACTTTATTCACTTCAAATCCATATGAAGTGATGACTTGATAAAATTTGTGATACCATTGACGAGATGCTTGCTTGAGTCCATAAATGGATTTCTTTAGTTTGCAAACCAAGTTTTTCGAGTCTTGAGACTCAATTCTTTCAGGTTGCACCATGTATATGGTTTTTCCTCAATGTCACCATTGAGAAAAGCAGTCTTTACATCCATTTGATGGAGCTCAAGATTATAATGTGCTACTAGGGCCATTATTATTCGAAAAGAGTCTTTTGTGGAAACTGGAGCAAAAGTCTCTTTATAATCAATGCCTTCCCTTTGAGTGAATCCTTTTGCGACAAGACGTGCTTTATATCTCTCCTTGTTACCTTTTGAATCCCTTTTGGTTTTGAAAATCCATTTACATCCAATGGGTTTCAAACCTTTAGGTAACGGGACAAGATCCCAAACGTCATTATCCTTCATGGATTTTAACTCCTCATTCATGGCATCAACCCACTTTTGAGAGTCGGAGCTTTCCATGGCCTCATGGAAGTTGATTGGATCATCTTCCTCGATACCCAAATTTACTTCATGTTCTTGAAGATACACAAAGTAGTCATTGGGAATTGCACTCCTTCTCTCTCTAGTGGATCTCCTTAATGGCATAGATTCTTGAGGTTGTTGAGTTTGAACTTCTGGAGTAGAGGATTCTGGAATACTGCCTTGTTCATGAATTATTGTTTCATCAAGTTGAAGAGGATGTCCTTGTTCAATTGATGAAATAATAAGAGGCATCCGTTAAATGATCTTCCTCAAAGGCAATGTTCCTAGCCTTTTCTCCCCTTACAAACTCATCATCCTCAAAGAAAACAACATTACCCGTCTCAAAAATAGTGTTAGTAGTAGGATCATAAAATTTGTAACCCCTAGATCTTTCAGAGTAACCAACGAAATGACAACTTAATGTCCTGGAGTCAAGTTTCCTTTCATTGGGCTTATAAGGTCTTGCCTCAGCTAGACAGCCCCAAACGCATAAATGCTTTAGACTGGGTTTATTACCGGTCCAAAGCTCATAAGGGGTTTTTAATGTTGCTTTCATTGGTACTCTATTGAGTAAGTAAGCTGATGTTTTAAGTGCTTCACCCCAAAGTGGTTCTGGTAAAGAAGTGTGATTAATCATGCTTCTTACCATGTCCTTGAGTGTTCGGTTTCGCCTCTCCGCAACACCATTCATGTTGGGTGATCCCGGCATGGTGTATTGAGGGACAATTCCACACTCTTCAAGGAATCTTGCAAAAGGTCCTGGACGTTGTTCTCCTGATCCATCATTCCTACCATAGTATTCTCCACCACGGTCTGACCTTACGGCCTTAATTTTCATGTTGAGTTGATTCTCAACTTCAGCCTTATAGGTTTTGAACACATCCGATGCTTGAGATTTCTCATGAATGAGGTATAAGTATCCATATCGAGAGTAGTCATCAATGAAAGTGATAAAGTATTGCTGGCCATTCATGGATGCCGAAGGGAATGGGCCGCAAATGTCCGTATGTATCAATTCCAACACTCTTGAAGCTCGATTGGAACTTTTACCTTTTATGTTTGTTCTTTTGCCCTTGATACATTTGACACAAGTGTCAAAGTTTTTAAAGTCAAGGGAATTGAGAATTCCTTCCGACACTAGCCTTTCAATTCTCTTTTGAGAGACATGGCCTAACCTTTTGTGCCATAAAGTGGATGAATTCTCATTTCCTAACTTCCGTTTTGTACCTGATGCAATTGTGTGGAAGGTTTGCTCAAATGAGACTTTGGTGTCAACCAAGTACAAGCCATCATAAGAACCCATGGTTCCTGTTCCTATAAGCTTTGTATTTTGAAAAAGACTAAATTTTCCATCTCCAAATGAACAGCGAAAACCAGATTTGTCCAATACAGAAACAGAAATCAAGTTGCGCCCAAAAGAGGGTACAACAAATGTCCGGTTCAAATACAAGTCATAGCCTGTCTTCATAGTGACTTTGAATACTGCCACAGCCTCAACCTTCCTCCCATTGCCGTCACCTTGATAGATGAATTGTTCATCCTCATTCGGCTTGCGATGGCTGAGACAGCCCTGCAAGGATACACTCACATGAGTAGTAGCACCAGAATCTACCCACCATGTGTATCTTGGGACGGAAGCTAAATTAATTTCAGAACAAACAAGAGAGAGAAATGTACCTTTCTTCTTGAACCATTCTACACGTTTAGCACAATCTTTCTTTAAGTGTCCCACCTTCTTGCAAAAGAAGCAACGAGTTTCATTTTGTTGTTTCTTTTTCGGCGGACCACCAGCTTCTTGCTTGACCTTGCGTTTTCTTTACCTTTGGGTCTTTCTGTCGAGGATATGGTGAGATGAGCCTGCTCACAATGATCTTGACTTAATCCCTCCTCCTCTTGCACACAATGTGAGATGAGTTCGTTTAAGGACCATGAGTCCTTTTGACAATTATAACTCACTTTAAATTGATTGAAGTGCGGAGGGAGAGAGTTCAAGGCCATGTAGACTATTGACTCTTCTGGAAGTTCCAAATTTAACACCTTTAGTCTGGAACGTATGTGAGACATTTCCATAATGTACTCCCTCATTTGCCCTTTCCCTTTGTACTTCATGGTCGTAAGGCGAGAGATGAGAGTACTAATCTCAGCCTTGTCCTCTTTGTGATACCTCTTCTCTATTTCTAATAATAGAAGTTTGGCATCAGTAGCCTCTTCGGCTAATGTATCCCTCAAGGTATCCGGAATAGTGCACTTAATGACCATTAGACACATGCGATTTGATCTTTCCCAAGTTTCATATGCCTTCTTTTCCTCAATAGAAGAAGAATCTTTAATGGCTTCAGGTTTATCATATCGTAATGCATGGTCAAGATCGGAAGCACCAAATAAAGCGACACAAATTCCTTCCATTTTTTAAAGTTTGTACCACTAAGCATTGGAATGGAATTTAAATTGGTGCAGATATCTAAAACATTCTTTGAGCCTGATGCAAAGATGAACTCACATAAGCAAAATTGAAAGCGAATTTAATCAATACATTCCATCTCAAGAGATCTAGCACAATATTAATACTCATCTTTGGATGATATATTAACTTGTAAATGATCCTCTTGCCATGCTAGTCAAATTTTAACAATAAAAGATGCCAAACAATAAATCTTCCTTTGGGCCGACTTAATGTTATTCATCTCAATTAAAATTGAAAAATTCACTAGCATTATGTGTGATAGTTATCACACGGACGTAGTTTTACAAAATTGACAACTTTAACAAAAATGTGTCAACTTATTATATTTTACGTCCATAATCGAGTGCTAGAAAATTCGGCCAAACATCTATTTTCCTTTGGGCCAAGAAATGCTTGCATGAATTTAATGCACCATGATTTAATGACATTGATCTCAAGTGTCATAGGAATTTTAATTTCAATAATATGATGCATTAATCATTTATTTCATGCTTTAATAAAATTTAAAATACATATGTTGCTCAAATATTTAAGTAACACTAAATAATATTTAAGCAAACATTTTAAAATTTATTGACAAAACATTGAATTTATCATAAGAATTGATAAAACACTAAATTTATCAAAAGAATTGAAATTAAAATTAAAAATGGATTAGACACCCCTCCCCTTTTTCTCTCTCGCGCGGTGAGACGAAGCGCGGGGGGGAGGGGGGGTTTCTCCTGTCTCCATTTGACCGAAATAGGTAGGAGGGGGGGGTCCTCTCTCTCTCCTCTCTTCCCCACTTGACCGAAATAGGAGGGGGGGGGTCCTCTCTTTCTCCTCTCTCCCCCCGCGCGTGAGACGCAGCGCGGGGGGGATGAATTTTCTTCCCCTCTGAGACTTAGCGCGGGGGGAGGAATTTTCCTCTCCTCTCTCTCCCGCTTCTCCCTCTCCCATTTTGACCGAAGCTCTGATACCATTGATAAAATTAAAACTACAAAAGCACCTGATGAAGCCATGAGGTCTTCTCGTAGGTTCACCGTCGAGCGTCTCTTCTTCCCAGTCGATGGAAGCAAAGGAAGCGTTTCGGATCGGTGCCTATGAGGGACTCATTGATGTCCTTTTATGCTTGAAGAAGCAAGGTGACGCCGTTTCAATCCCTTCCATCAAGGGATTGAAACCGTCGAACGGTTTCACAACCGTTTCATTTAAATGGATATGCATGCCCATATCTAACAGAATTCGCAAGGACAACGCGGGAATTCAGCAGGGCAAGAAGGGAAATCAGTTGGGCGACGGCGAGAGAAGGGATGAGCGAGGTAGACAATGGGGAAGGGGAGAGTAAGGTCGTGGGAGGGGAATGAGGTGGTTGATGGGGAAGGGGAGAGCAGGATCATGAGAGGGGGAGAGAGAGGTGACGAGGTGGTGGTGAGCAAAGCCAGTGGGGAGGGGCAGTGGTGTTGGCGACGGCAGCGGCAGCAGTGGCCAGGGCGGCAATGTCACGATGGCATGCGGCGGCGACGACGTATACAGGATCAGGGCAAGGGGAGGCAGTGGCGGCATGTGGGCGTGCAGTGGTGGCGACGGCTGTAGGTCTCCTTCCTTGATCTTCCTTGAGCGGCCACTTGAGAGGGAGTTCACTCCTTTCTTTCTTCAAATGACGGCTAGGGTTTGTGGGGGGGGGGTCCCTTCCCCTCTTATAGAGCTCAAAATGGGCCAGGAGGGGAACGGGCCCAATTGAGACCCACGATTTGAAAGCCTAACATAATCATAATAAGAATAAAGGTTCACAAAAGTGGGGAAATGGAGATAAAGAGGGCCCACTAAAACACATGCGGGCCGATAAAGTTTAATACGAGAAAAGAAGATAGGTCCACACGCGCGAGCTCAGTGTGGGGCGAGACGAGGTTCTCAAGCGGTGTAGTGGAACTCGGCATCCTTCGTCTTTGCCTATCGTGAGGGCTGGACGCACATGGGTGTCAGCTCCTTGGTGGCGATGGGGGTTGTACGCCACTAGATCTCCACCTTGGAGCCCTCTATTCCGTAAGAATATGAGATTGTGCATGTGGGATACATATGGCACTAGAGACAAAGCTATTCCAAAGCTTGGGAACGTTGAATCCTTGTTAAGATATAATTGGAAAAATATCTAATTCAAAACCTCACTTAGAAAGAAGTGAAAAGATCTAATACAAAATTGGGTAACAAGAAACTCTTCAATGACATGTATTAATTTAAAATTTAACCAAGATTTTCATAAGTTTCAGAAAACTTAGGGAAAGAGGATATCAATTAGATTTTTTCTTTTGGAAAAATGTTGTTCATTGAAAAGTTCATAAAATGCCTCTCATTACCATCCTAAAATTTGGAAGTAGGATGATTCCAATGTTCTCATAGCTTCTTGGTTTTTTTTCTTCATTTTGGTTAGAAAGGTAAAGTCATTTGCTTCATAAAGCGTTCAAATCTTTTGAACAATTAGAATATAGTGAATCATTAGCCACCTTCTTAATACAAACATCATTTGTTAGAAGGATGTATATATAGAAAGAAACATACACAATCTTTTAGAATACCAAATTTACTAGTGAAGTTGATTTACGTGGATTTGCACAGACCAGTGAGGACTCCATCAGTCAATGGAATCAAACCTTTTTCCTAATTGCTAACATTTATTTGTACATGTTCTAGTTTTATTTACTGAAATAAAAGGTAAAGACATGTTCTAGTTCTAAGTCGCACATGATCCAAGAATTTGTAGAGTTTAAAGCAATGGCAAAAAGCACTATGCACACGAATAGAGGAGATGATTTGCTTGTGTAAAAGACATGGAACTAGTGGTTAATTCACATAAGAATGGAATTTTTTAAAACAGCAATAGAATGATTGTTGAAATGACAACCATGATAACTAATAAAATTCCAAATGGTTTTTGCTCACATATTTTATGCATTTATTATACAAAAACTATGATGAACATGAAATCCATGCAAAGAATGATCTAGAAGTCATTTAAAATATTTTAGGGGTGTCACATATGCTTTCGCTGATGGTGATGAACATAGTGAGACAGATCAGAAAAGTGAAAAATTGCATTTTTACTGGCTATATTAATGAGAGTAAAGGCTTTCAGTTATTTGATTTAAAGAAACGAAATTGATTATTCAAAGATATATGATTTTTAATGAATATAGTTCCTTAAGGTGTAAGAAGATCATAGTAAGCCAAATTGGATGAGGCAGCTGACAAGTTTTCCCATTCCTACTCTGAGAAAAACACCTACGTGTACAGTCCAAGATTTGTCTTCTCTTCCTAGAACAATATGATCTCTTCAAGATACTCATAAATCATGTATTTTCCTCTTTATGATAGATGAGCCATTGAGATGCGAAGAATCACAAGATAAATAAAAGGGGGGAAAGTCAATTAGAGAGGAGATTGTATTAACATGGAAGAATGATAAATGCAAGTTGGTTGACTTGCCTCCGTCACGTGAAACTATGGGAGTCATGTGGATGTAAAATTCCAATATCAATCCAATGGAAGCATTCAAATGCAAAAAAAAAGAGTAGTTTCAAAAAGGTTATACACAACGACAAGGATTACATTATTTTGAAATTTTTCACCCGTTGCACTTTTTCAAATTGGTTGAATTCTTTTTTTTTCTCAAATAAATTAAAAGGTATTCAGTTGCAAACTAAAGTGTATTCATTCTCACAAGTTTACATTAGCATTTTTATGGGCAAAAGCAAAGGCCCATAACATGCTCTATCAGGGTTCATTTATATCCACGTAAAATTGGGTTTGAAAGGGGCAAAAATGAACCTGCACTCTACATCAAAAGAAAAGTAGTGAAACTCTTGTCCTTTGTGTTTATTTTAATGATATGATCTACATAATTTTATCTCACTCTCTTTTGAACGATTTGAAGGTTTCAGTATTGAGTGAATTTGATATGACATACTTGGGATTTCGTCATAATGTTTTGCTGCAAATTCTGATATGATAAAAGGGCTTTATACCCCAAAAAAGGAGTATGCCTTAGATTCACTCATGAAATTGAACATGCCAAATTGAAAGATATGTTCTACTCCAATGATACGAATGAGAAATTATGTGCTGATGATGGCACACCAAAGGCAAATGAAAAATTGTATTAAGTCTGGTTGGGAGTGATATCCATTTGACTCATACAAGGCCATGTATTTTAGTTTCCGCATGGAGGTCTAAAGCATTATGAATTACCCACGACTTAAGAGAGTTTCTGATTTTAGTTTGACTGGATTATTCCGTGATAAAGTATACTTCTGTTTTTTTTAAGAGATCAAAAAGCAAGAATCTGCAACCTTTTCATCATCTAGAATGGAATATATATGCACCACGTGCTGCACAACAAGCTATTTGAACGAGGAACATCGTCAAAATGAAATCCTACTATTTCACCGAAAGTCCGACATGTGGAAATTCGGTACAATTTTATCTGACACCTAGTTGCTTCAGGATTATTCAACAAATGATCAAGTAGCTAATGTATTTACGAAGGTTTTACCTCATCAGGCATTCATCAAATCTCATGAAAACCGTTTAGTTTGGAGCTTAACATAAAGAGGAAGTGTTGACTAGCTGTTGAGCAGGGCTCTGGAAAAGTCGAGAAATGACGATATACTGCACTCCCGAACATTCCTCTCCCCTCTATACGCAAATAATTTTGTCTGGCTGTGAAGTGAATATGAAAAAAGAGTGACTTTGTGATGTAGTCTAACGTCCACGTTACCCCGAGAGAGCATACACTCTGAAAACAGTCGGGAATCGGAAAGGAGGGCGTCCAAGCCGCTACAACGGCCGGCGTAGGAGACTGCTCTCGCCTTCTCGGCGAATAGAAGGATGTCTCCAACGCGTTTCAGTAACCCTCTCCCGTAACGATTTTGAATAAAACCTTCATTCCGAAAAGATAAAGGACACTTGCATGTAAAAAGGAAAAACCACTCAACTCAGGTCCCCCTCTCCCAAGTCGACTCCCCACTATTTATCCCCCCCCCCTTCGACGGCTACGGGTATGCCTAGAAGTACACGAATTCCGTTGGGTGCGTCGTCGGTTTTGTTGAGCGTCGGGGATGACCTGCTCGTCCTCCTGGGGAAGATTCGCTCGCTTGTGTCTCTGCCGACTCAGGGGTAGTTAGTCCTTCCTCAACTGCCTCTGTGTTGCTCCCCGCTGCTGTCGCTTTCGAGACGGTGGTCGTTACTCCCGTGGCAGGCACAAGGGGCCCATCATCCTCCTCCGGTTCGAAAAGGCTCGGCTCCGCCGAGTTAGCCGGCAGGCCTGGTTCTGTGGGTATTGTGAGCGGACCCGGATAGAGGATGATGTCGCAGATGTTGAAAGTCGATGGAATCCCCCAATCGGATGGTATATCAACATCGTAGGCGTTGGGGTTGATCTTCCGTCGGATACGAAAGGGTCCGGCCGCGCGTGGATGTAGTTTATGTGCCCTTTCGGTGGCGTAACGCTCAGGACGTAGCCGAATCATAACCAGGTCCCCTTCCTGGAACTCGCGTGGGCGGCGATGTCCATCGACGGATAGCTTGATCTTGTTGTTGTAGGCCGATATACGCTCGTGGACTTGTTGATGGATGGCCGTAAGGTCATTGGCGTAACTGAGGGCTTCCTGAGAATACGCATCCGTGTTCGGCAGGTTGATGAGGTCGACGGGCAGATTTGGGGTGCGTCCCGTAGTAACTTGGAACGGTGAGAAGCCGGTGGCGCGGTGCACGGTTGCGTTGTAGGCGAACTCAGCGCGGGGCAAGAGTTCATCCCAGGAAGATGAATTCTCTTGGACGAGACAGCGGAGTAAATTACCCAGGGTTCTATTGGTTACCTCCGTTTGACCATCCGTTTGCGGGTGGAACGCGGTGGAAAATTGGAGAGTAGTCCCCATCAAACGCGATAATGTCTTCCAGAACTTGCTGGTGAAGCGGACGTCACGGTCGGAGACGATACTTCGGGGTACCCCGTGGAGGCGGACCACCTCGTTGAAAAACAGTCGGGCCGTGTGGGGTGCATCCGAGGTGCGGGCGCAGGCGATGAAGTGCGCCATCTTGCTGAAGCGGTCAACGACCACCAGAATGGCGTCAAGTTGCCGTCGAGTCCGGGGTAATCCCAGGACAAAATCGAGGCTAACCTCCTGCCAGGGGGACTCGGGTACCGGTAGAGGCATGTACTGCCCTGAATTCTGCTTGGTCATTTTCCCGATCGTGCAGGTAGAGCAGCGCCCGACTATCCGGCGGATGTCTCGACGCAGATGTGGCCAATAGTATCGAGCTTCCACCGCTAAGAGGGTTTTGGAGAGGCCGAAATGGCCGGCGAGTCCCCCTCCATGCAATTCCCAAATGAGAAAGTCTCGCGTGGAGCCCGTGGGTATGCAGAGGCGCTCGCGAAAGAAGAGATAACCGGAGTCCCATGAATAATCTGGCTGGGGTGAAGCTACCGGCGTCTTCGCTTGCTCCCAAATTTTGCCGAAGTCGGGGCATTCCTGGTAGAGTAGGGGCATACGGTCGAAACCGGTGACTGTTGCTTGAGAGATCTGTAAGGAGTGTTGTCGCCGGCTGAGGGCATCGGCGATTTTGTTTTCACGCCCGGGTCGGTGTCGAAGGGTAAAGGAGAATTCTTGCAGTACTTCTACCCATCGGCCATGGCGAGCGCTGAGCTTCTTCTGGGAGTGTAGATATCGTAGAGCCTCGTGGTCACTATATAAGGTAAATTCTTGATGCAGGAGATAATGTTTCCAGAACTTAAGAGATAGGACGACCGCATAAAGTTCTCGGTCGTAGTTCGAGTATCTTGTCTTCGCGTCACTGAGCCTCTCGCTGAAGTAGGACACCGGATGTGTTTCCTGGGATAGAACCGCACCTACTCCGATGCCGGAAGCGTCAGCCGCCACGTCGAATAATTTGGTGAAGTCGGGTAGTCGAAGAATAGGGGCCGTGGTCAGTGCGACCTTGAGCTGCTGGAAGGCTTTCTCTACGGCCGCGCTCCACTGGAATTGGTTTTGACGGAACATATCGGTGAGCGGAGCGGCGATGGCACTGAAATTTCGGACAAAGCGGCGATAAAATTGTGCCAATCCGTGGAAGCTCCGCGTGTCGAATAGCGAAGTCGGCGTTGGCCAGTCGCGAATGGCCGAGGTCTTGATAGGATCGACCGAGATACCCGAAGCCGATACGACGAAACCAAGGAAGGTCACCGAGGAACTCAAGAATGAGCACTTAGCGAGGTTGGCGAATAGCTATTCTTCCTGGAGCTTGGTGCAGACCGCCCGAAGGTGTTCCTTGTGCTCCGCGAGTGATCGGCTGTAAACCAGTATATCATCAAAGTAGACCACGAGACACTTACCGGCGAAGGGGCGTAGCACCTCAGTCATGAGTCTCATGAACGTACTGGGGGCGTTGGATAGGCCGAAGGGCATGACCATCCATTCGTAAATCCCTTCACCAGTTTTGAATGCGGTTTTCCACTCGTCCCCTTCTCGGATGCGAACCTGATGGTAGCCATTCCGAAGGTCCAGCTTAGAGAAAATCTGGGACCCGGCTAATTGGTCTAGAAGATCGTCGATGCGGGGTATGGGAAACCGGTAGCGAATCGTGATGCGGTTGATGGCCCTGCAATCAACGCATAGTCGCCACGTACCATCTTTCTTCGGCGCGAGTAGGGCAGGAACAGCACAGGGGCTGTGGCTTTCCCGGATGAACCCTCGGGAGAGCAGATCGTCGACTTGGCGCTGGAGTTCGGCTGCTTGTGCGGGGTTGAGGCGGTAATGGGGAAGATTCGGTAGTGTAGACCCCGGAATGAAGTCGATGAAGTGTTGGACGCTCCTGTTTGGCGGCAAGGAGGCGGGCAGCTCCGCTGGAAATAGGGTGGCAAACTCTTGCAAGAAAGCCGGGTATCCGCCTTCGTTGACTGGAGATATCTTGGTCCTCACCTGGACTGCCCAGATTGGAGCTTCGCTATCCATGCCCTTGAGGAATTGGCGCGCTGAGACGATGCTGAGGAGTTGGTTGGGCAGGGTGGCTAAGGCGGTGGTCGGCGGCTGGACGACGGGACGATGTTCCGGCGGCACGAATGGTAGCCAAACCTGCTTGCAGCCTCCGTAGTAGAATTCGCACCGATTTGTCCTCCCAAATTGCGCTACGTCGCGATCGTAGAGCCACGGCCGTCCGAGAAGAACGCTACCAACACCCATCGGTAAGATATCGCACCATATCTCTTCGCGATATCTGGCCACCTGCAAAGGGACGAGGCACCTCCTCGTCACGGCCAGTGAGGTGTCGTTGATCCACATAGCTCGGTATGGACGAGGATGATCCTGGGCTTGAAGTCCGAGCGTGGGGACAGACGCTGAGGAGACAGCGTTAACCACGCTGCCGCTGTCCACCACAATCTTGACGACCGAAGGGCCAATCCGTGTATATGTCGAGAAAATGGACGATCGTTGAGAGTTCTCGGGGCAGGGTGTAGAATCGGCCGTTGTCGTGGCCCCGGATAACGTCGTGCCCAACGGAGCGGCAAGAGCCAGAACTTGCTCGTCCGGTGAAAGCGGAATCATCTCCTTAATGATGCATCCGACGATAGTTGGGGATCCTTCGAATGCCGTAGCGAGTTCGGGGTCCGCGTCGTAGACTTCCGTTGTTGTGTCGTCTGAGCCCAGCGGAGGCGTGTATTCTTCGTCTTGAAGCTCGATAAAAAGGGCTCGGGCGGGGCGAACAGTATGACGAGATGAGGGGCATTGGGACGCAAAGTGTCCCCACCCCTGGCATTTTAAACAGGCTACTCGCGCACCTGTACTAGTTGAGGGCGCGGAAGACGTTTTCGGCCGAAACCCGCCTGTAATTTTTCCGTCGGGAGTCCGTTCGTGCGTCGATGGATTTGAAGCTCCATATCTGTTGTTCGGAGGGCCCACGTTCACCTCGTGGCGACTTCCTCCTCCCAAATGTGGAGTCAGTGTCGTAGCTGGCGGAGTTGGATTGTTTGAAAACGGCAGACGCGGTGGAGGCGGCGTGTAGTTCTTCGGCCGAGGAGCGTGAATATAAGGTCTGGGATCATCAGGTGAAGTTCGTGGGGCGCCGACTGTTGTATTCCCGGTTGTCAGTGCTTGTTGAGCATGAGAAGCGTAGACCTCCATATTTAGGGTGTAGCAATAAGCCTTTTCTAAGCTAGTGACCTCTTGAAGGACAAGTTCACGCTGGAACTCAGTTCGTAGGCCCGCCCGAAACCGAGCGAGCGTCGCCATGGGCTCCTCGTCCAGGTTACACCTAATCATCAATTCGTCGAATCGATTAATGTACTCCAATACGGTTCCTTCCCCTTGTCGAAGATGTTGCCACTCGTCGATTATCATCGGCCGGTAACACGCGGGAACAAATTTTTCCCGTAATCGCCCCTTCATTTCCGCCCAGGTCGTAACCATAGTGTCGTGTTGCCTCTCTGCGGAAGATTGAAAGTTCCGCCAGTATATTCGGGCTTGACCGGTGAGCTTCATCTGGGCAAATTGAATACGCCGGCCCTCGGGTAAGTGATACCACTCGAAATATTCGTCTAAGCCAGTCTCCCAATCCAGGTACTTCTTCGGGTCCAAGGATCCATCGAAAGAGTTCACTTCCGGTTTGGCTCCCCGTTTCGCCACTTCGCAGTGGGGCTCTTCCGTGTGTTTCGCGGTAGCTCGAACGAGCGCCTCCTCCGTGTTGAGAGCGGGAATCAGGAGAGGGCCCTCAGCGGCTCTGACTATTTTGAGCTGCAACATCTGGTTCATGAGGAACTCTATCTGGGACTAGGTTTCTTCTTGGTTTCGTAGAATGGACTTAGCCCATTCGGGCATCTCCTCGGGAGGTGTCGGAGGACTGGGACAAGCGCGGAATTCTGCTCCTGATCGGGTGGCCATGTTTCCGTCGCCTGTAGCTCTGATACCAAAATATGATGTAGTCTAACGTCCACGTTACCCCGAGAGAGCAGACGCTCTGAAAACAGTCGGGAATCGGGAAGGAGGGCGTCCAAGCTGCTACAACGGCCGGCGTAGGAGACTGCTCTCGCCTTCTCGGCGAATAGAAGGATGTCTCCGACGCGTTTCAGTAACCCTCTCCCGTAACGATTTCGAATAAAACCTTCATTCCGAAAAGATAAAGGACACTTGCATGTAAAAAGGAAAAACCACTCAACTCAGGTCCCCCTCTCCCAAGTCGACTCCCCACTATTTATCCCCCCCCCCTTCGACGGCTACGGGTATGCCTAGAAGTACACGAATTCCGTTGGGTGCGTCGTCGGTTTTGTTGAGCGTCGGGGACGACCTGCTCGTCCTCCTGGGGAAGATTCGCTCGCTTGTGTCTCTGCCGACTCAGGGGTAGTTAGTCCTTCCTCAACTGCCTCTGTGTTGCTCCCCGCTGCTGTCGCTTTCGAGACGGTGGTCGTTACTCCCGTGGCAGGCACTAGGGGCCCATCACTTTGGTTTGTGGTTTCCTCTCTCTCATGAATCACTGTCGAGCCCTAAGTTTTCCTCACAGCCTTCTCTCTTCTATTTTCTGCTCCGACTCTTCTCCTCCCTACAAAGTCTCCTTTCAGTTCTAATCAAGCTTTTGACCTCCGTCAATTCATATAGCAGGATTGAGACTTGGGTAATAGGAGAAGCACCAAAGATCTGGGTTAACGTATTAAATGCGCGGTTGAGTAAGAGGAGAAGCAACCCGAAAAATGGTGAGCTAATAACTGTTACCCGACTATGTTGATACTAACGAAATAAACTTCTGAGCGGGAACTTTTTTGTCAACGTGGGCTCCACTTCGTCTTCTAAACATCACAAATCCGTCGTGCCCGTAGACCGTGAGAAAAGCGTACGAACTCCTTGACTCCTGTTTTGACCTGTTTACTCAACGCCCAACTCAGACCCTGATTTTGATCCGATGAATATTCTACAGTTTTCCGTTGCCCGAGCGTCTACCTTTTCTTCCCCTTTTCACACAGGGCTTGCCATGATCGTCGTGACACGAATATGACATCAGCAGCTCGATTATAAAAACAATAATACGCCATCGTCATTCCTCTAATATCAGAAGAATCAATTCAGCCAACACCTCTGCCGGATTTATTCAAAATTGAGAAGTCAAGTGGAGTTCTCAACCTGGGCGATCACGATTTACGCAAGTTAGTCCGCAATTCGAGTCAAGAAATCCATTTATGTGATGACGACATCTCTTCCACCGGTATAACCTAATTGCCCACGGCTCAGTACAGCATAACTGAACCAATCACATAGAAGTTGTGCGTCATCACTACTCCATATAGCAATATTTTCAATTCAAGAAAATCACAGCGGCACAAAGAGACTCCGGTGGAATGTACGATGCTTACAAAGAGAGGAGACTCCGGTGACTCCCAGAAATCTAAAGATTCCTGATTTTTCTAGCGTCTCTAGTTGTATTTCAGTGTATTCTCTTTCTAACGGTCTAACCCTGATGAATCCGCCATGGACGTAGACTGCGAGAAAAAAGTGCGGACTCTCCTGTTCCAGGTTATGAGATTTAGTTTAAGTCCATTCAGAATCTGAGTCGAATTAGATGCTTATCCTAAAGTATAAAAGCTGTGACTTTCGTATTCACTGTTGATGTTCTCTAAAGGGTTTGCCATGGTCATCCTGATGTAAGCAAGACATCAGTTATATAGCGTGAATATAGAAGTCATTGTCTGCGTTGGACCTGTCTGGAGGAATTCTATAGCATGCCAAAGTGGAATTGTGAGAGTTGACAAAACATGGCCGAGAGTGCCCGAATTTAATTTTGCTAAATCTAGACGCTTGTACGACGACATATTTCGCGTCCCCCGCGGCCAACGCTCTCGTCCCTATCCTTCATTTTCCTGTCCGGGGGCTAATGCCGTCTCGTTTCTATTCGAAAATATTTGTAGAACTGTAGCGGAACGTGCTGTATCGGCGATTATTCTGCTGCCTTAGGCTATGTGTCGCAGACAGATGGCTTGCCATGGTCAGCAGGACGGCATAATGACAGAAGTCAACAGATAATTACAAGAGAAAAACTCGTAGCCGTTCATTCGTCATAATGAATTAATCGGGCGACACGTGCTCCTCGGGACCGGTTGTAAGGAGAATGAAGTCAATGAACGCTTTCCGGGTTCTTTCCTCTAGTCGCCTATAAAATGGCATCCCCGGTCCATTCCAGCTGCTTCAAGGCCTCTCAGTCTAGCCATTCAATTACTTTTCTCTCATTCCCGAAACTCATATTTCCAGTATGGAGAACATTGATGCAGAATGCCGAAGGTTCTCAAGCTGCCGAGGAGTGTCTTTCGAGATCAATTGCCGTGAGAATTCTTTCACTGGACCTGGTCAGATAGACCGCAGCGATCCACTTTCCAGCCGGTGGCAGTCATGCGATGTACGAGGCAAAGGCAATGTAAGCCGGTGGAATTCTATCTCCGAAGTGGCTTATCCTGATCTGGAGAAGCAATTAGCCGGAGATGTAGTTGCCCAGCACTGCGATCAGCGCCAAATCGACAAGGTTGAAACTACTGCCAAATCCACGAAGACCAGCGAATCGAGGTTGTCTGTTATACTTCTCGACCAAGGCCTGTTTACTGTTTACAAGAAACTTTTTGCCTTGTGTCTTGCCCTAAACATGGTTTTCCTGGCTTTGGCCCTCAACGGAAACTTTCCCTACGGTAAGAGAAAGGCGGCGGCGTTTGCCATCTACGACGTGCTTGTCCTTACCATGTGTAGGAGTGAAATTTTTCTTCGGTTAGTCTTTTGGTGCACGGTCAAGGCCCTTGGAAGGTCAAGGGTTCCTATCTGGGTGAAAGCTGCGACAACCTCGTTCCTCCAGAGTATCGGAGGCATCCATAGCGGCTGCGGCGTCTCCTCCGTGGCGTGGCTCGTCTACGCCCTCGCGCTGACCCTCAAAAACCGCAAAAACACCTCTCTCGAGATCATAGGCGTGGCGTCTGCCATCCTCTCTCTGCTTTTCTTCTCATGCCTGACGGCGTTTCCCCAGGTCCGCCACCTGCACCACAACTTCTTCGAGCGAGCACACCGATTCGCGGGGTGGACCGCACTGGCCCTTCTCTGGGCTTTCGTCGTGCTCGCTGCTAGCTATGATGCCGAATCAAAGTCATACGATAAACTAACTATGGCGACGCTAGTAAGGCAACAGGAGATATGGTTAACCTCTATGGTGACTGCTCTTATAGTCATACCATGGGTCTCCGTGAGAAGAGTGCCTGTGTCGGTGACTTCTCCATCCGGCCATGCTTCCATCATCAAGTTCGCTGGTGGCGTGAAGGCCGGGCTGCTGGGCAGAATCAGCCGGTCGCCATTATCCGAGTGGCACGCCTTCGGCATCATATCAGAAAACAGGGATTCTCACGTGATGCTGGCCGGGGCGGTGGGCGACTTCACCAGAGGGCTGGTATCGGACCCTCCCAACCACCTCTGGGTCCGCCGGGTGCACTTCGCGGGGCTACCCTACTTGATAAATATGTACGGCAGGGTCTTGCTGGTGGCCACCGGCTCGGGAATCGCCGTGTTTCTCTCGTTTCTATTGCAGCCGTGCAACGCCGAAGTGTGTCTTCTCTGGGTGACGAAGTCAGTGGATCAGAATTTTGGCTCAGAGATCAAAGAGATGCTAAGCGGCCAAAAGGCGGGGAAGATGCTTATCCATGACACGGCCGTATCGGGCAGACCTGACGTGGCCAAATTGGCTGTTGAGGCCGCAAAGAGCTGGAAGGCCGAAGTCGTGATAGTGACAAGCAACCCACAAGGCAGCAGGGACGTCGTCAACGCGTGCATGGCCGAGCGCATCCCCGCATTCGGGCCGATTTGGGACTCCTAAATGCCCCATCACATGGTCTTTTTTTCCGTAGGTGAACGCATTTGGAAAATTTAATGCTGACCCCAAACGTTATGAATCAACTCGATACCCTCAGTATACACTTGACACCGAACCTTGAAAACTTTTTTTTTCCTTGGAGGGATTCTTGGTAAGAACATCGGGGCTTTTAGAATCTGCGTATCAAGGAGTTTGGTATCGGAATTGTAGGGCAATAAAATGACCCAAGTGATTGTGAATTGGAGGGGAGAAGTTGTATCCTCAAGAATTGGAGTAATTTCAATATGGCTATGATGGCCAGGATACCACCGTGATCCGATACCTATCTCCAAGTATCACTGTATGCTCGATGCTCAATGCGATGACAATGCCTATGTGTCCTCCCTCTTATCACTGCCTCGTCCTCTTTCTGCTGCAAAAGAATACAATCACGGGGATATTGATCCGAACAGAAAGAGCCTGATCTAACCCCGCCAAAGCCCACTGTAGCCTCCAATTATCTCCCCCTTTGTTGCGTTGTCTATCGCCATCCTACCATCGCCTCTGCCATTCCGTCTTCATCCCTGCTGTAAGTCCGATAATAAATCAGATGTGATGATTCTTGTCAAAAATCGGACAACAATTCTTCAAGATTTACTTAAGGAGATACCAGAAAATTAATAGATTCAGATATAAAATTAATAGAGAAGTTTCACATATAGAGTTGACTAGAATTTGAAAGAAAGAAGTTACGGGCACATGCTCCGATTGAAAGAGAAATTCGGAATATAAGATTAACAATAATGCTCCGATCTGAAAGAGACTTGTAGGGAGAGAGTTGTAATTAGAATCAAAACACTTTTGTTACAGAGGCCTCTGTTCTTAGAAAACGAGAGGCTAAGGTGAAGAAACTTTGATCACGCTCTCGTGCGGAATGCACAAGGAGAATACGAGAGTGTTCTTGATTCAAACAGCACCCAAAAATCGAATAATGTGCATGCAGGGCGGTGGATCAATTTATAGAAATCGTTGGCCGTCTAATATCATGCAGACAGTCATAACCGTCTAGAAAGGGAAGACAAAAAAAATCTAAAACCTAACTATCACATACGCATCCCTAAAACAGAGACATTTATTTCATGAATGTCTTTTAATGTCCGCGATTAGCTGCTGTCTACTTCCCCTGTCCACGATGGGCCACCATATTCTTCTTCTTGGTTGTACTTCCCCTCAATGAAAGAGCCAAATATTATTCATATTGAAAGCGCCAAATACCTGTGAGAATTGAATTCTTGTCAATCCCTTGGTGAAGATATTGGCCCCGTTTTACTAGGATTTGACAAAAGGAGTACGTAACATCCCTTCTGAACCTTTCCTTCCGAACTTTTCCAGTTGCCGCCACCCCATGAGGTACGCTGCCACCCCCTACTCGTGGCAGCTACAGCCAAAGGGTTCCTGCCTCCGTGCCCTTGGGCCACTGCCCCAAAGGTCGGCACCCCCACCACGGCATCGACCCATAGGCTGCCACCTCCTATGCCCTGTAAGCACTGCCTTCCTGCCCTATGATTGCAATTTCCTCCAAGGTTACAACCCTCCCAGAGGCCCGGCATCTTCGCTGTCTTGTGGCCATTGCCCCTCGTGGGTCAATTCCCTTGTGTTATGGTTGTTGATGTGGGAACTGAGTTTATTCCCACGTCGCGTGCGAAGCACTTAAATCGGGGGGGTCCCGCGTGAATAGTGTGCGTGCGCTGTGCGATAACATGCGATATTTACATCATAAAACATGATTTTTGATGCATATTTAAGTATAAATGATTTCATTTTCATGCATGTTATCATACTTATATGTATTTTTTTATTATTATATGAAAAGTCACTATATTCTCAAAAATACTTTAAATTAGGGTTAAAAATAATGATTTTAAGATGAATAAATTAATAACCCATCTTTATTTTGAGATTATAGATGTTTTTTTAGAGTTAAAATAATGAGAGAAAGCATTTATAGATATTTATTTATATTTTTCTAAGTTAAAATCTCTTAAAAATAACTATATTTTTTAAATAAAATTAAAAACTCTCATTATTTATTAATTTTGACTTTTTAGAATAATAGATAATTAAATTTTGGATCAAATGAAAGAAATTTGGATTAATTCGGAGTTATATATTAAAAGTTATGAATTTTCTATTTTTAGGGATTTTTTCTGGATTTTTAAACTGTTTTTCTTATTTTATTTTCGATTTTTAAACCGTTTTTAATAAATAAAAAAATAAAAAAATAAAAAAATAAAAATTGGGCGCGGGGCCCGCGTGGATGCGACGTGGCACGCAAGGCCACGTGGCAGCGCCACGCGGACCCGCGCAGCGCCTACGTGGCGCGATATACATATATATATTTATATACTATAGTTAATAAAAGGGGTCTTTAGCCTGCCCTAGATGGGGAGGGTTATTACCCCTATAAACCGTCGGGTATTATAAACCCGACGGTTTCCCAACTTATTTCCCGTGTGGGACTAAATCGCTGGTTTTTATTAAATGCAGGTGACGTGGACGCGTGCTGAACGTCGGATTTGGCGGGCGATCGATCGACGCGCGTCGATCGCGTGGAGCGCGGACCACCGGATCGAAGATCAAGCACGTGTCTATTTCGAAGCGTTATAACGGTCCAGATCAAATCTCGCGGGAGACATCCGGACCGTCGGATCAAAAATCAAGGGGCGCAATCGGAGCGTTTTTATAAAGCGTTTCATCAGATGTTATCTGAGCCGTTGATCAAAATCCAACGGCTACGATATTTTTGAAACGGTCAACGATGGACCGTTCCATCGTAACCGTCGATCGAAACGATCGGACGGTTACGAAATTTCGCCCTATAAAACGATGTGTTCTTCACGTTCTTAATCATCCGAGGAGAGTTCAATCTAATTGACTGTCAAGACACCCCTCTCTCTCGTTTCTCTTGATCTCAACATGTTCTTCTTTCAATTCCGCACCTCTGGAGCGCTTGAAATCAAGATTTCATCGTGTAGTTTGGTAGAAATTGCAACTAGAACTCGTCGCGGCGTTTTTCGGTATTTTCGTCGATTAATCGGATTAATCGAGCTAATCCGATCGCTAATCACAGTTAGTGGAAGCAGTTTTTACCAAGAATTAGTTTAATAGGGTTTGATTTCAATTTCGATTAACATTTAGAGTTTAATTTCGTTGAATTTTAGCTAAAATCACGATTTTCATATCCGAAAATTTCTCTCCACTTCGAATCTTGATTTCTCCGCGAAATCAAGTCCAAATTGGACGATTTTTGATTCCGTGGAATCGATTTGAAGTCTACTTTCATAAAATACCATTTTCCCCAATTTCTTCCATCGATTTCTCATCCGATTTGATCAAATTTGAAAAATACGTCAAGAAATTCCTTAATTCCCTGTGGATTCAACCCGTATTTACCATTATACCCTTGAATTCGATTCATTTTTATCAAATTGGTAAGTTCGGTATTATTTTTGACGCGATACGGCGTGAAATCGATGACCTCGCGGTTTCGTCTCGTCACTGTGGTACATGAAAATTGCCGATTTTCCTGCCCCACAATTCGCACTCGGCAGGTTAGTGAAGCAAAAAAATAGGAGGTTACTCTTTTTGTTTTTTTTCACCTTTCTACCCTATAAATAGGGACCCTAGCATCCCTAAATGCCTCTATGTACCTTCCTTTCTTCCTCCAGAGAGTTGTTCTTGTGGTATTGAGTGGTTTAGTGCTTTTTAGTGGAATTTCTCTCTTCTCATTCTTCTTCTTCTTCTTTTGAGTGTTTGAGTGCAATTGTGAGTGTGATCATCATCTTGAGAGGGTGATTCTTGAGGTGATCAGCAGCCAACAAGTGGTATCAGAGCGTTTTTATCCTAGGCTTGTGAGAATGTCCAAGAGGGGAAGGACTTCTACCATGTCCGATGATGCACATGCACCTACACCAACCTTGCATCCACCGAGGAGTGAAACCAGTATGTCTACTTCTATTTTGATGTTAACAAGCGCAAATTATTGTCTTTAGGCTATGAGGATGGAAGTTTCTTTGGAGGCTCATGACTTGTGGTGAGTTATTGATGGAAGTGAGGTAAATCAGAAGAAAGATCCCTTGCATTGTCGATGATCCTCAATTCCATCTCCGAGTCACAAAGCAACTAAATCGACATCAAGAAGAGTGCAAAGGAGAATTGGGAAGTTCTCCGCACATTCCATGTGGGAATGGACGAAGTGGTGCAAGCAAAGGTGCAAGCATTGAAGAGGGAATTTGAAACAATTTCCATGAAGAGGAATGAGAAGATTGATGACTACTCAAATCGTTTTGCCCGAATTGTTACTCATTTGAGAGACTTGGGAAAAGTCTTGATGAGTATGGTGTTGTTTCAAGGCTTCTCAAGTCAGTCCCTAAAGAATTTGATTCTCTAATTCTTCTACTTGAGCAGACAAGTGATTTATAGACCATGAGACTTGAGGAAGCTTTTGGGCAACTCAAAGTTCATGAGTTGAGACTCAAAAAGAGGAACTCGAGAGATGAGGAGCAAGCACTCCTATATAGGGCATTTAATATTTCTAAGAAGGATCAAAAGGGCTCATCTTCAAGCGGAAGGGGACGAGGAAAGAAAGGAAAAGGCAAAGATCGTGGTGATGATACCAATGGTTGAAGGTGTGCTTCAAGATATTCCTTCAAATGAAGAAGCGGGTCAACGTGAAGGGTCATCATCAATGAGCAATGAAGTGATGCCAAGCTTTCGATCCATCCAAGCTCTTTATGAAGCTACTGATCCGATTGAGGAGGAGTGTCTCATCTCATTGGAAGAACCCACCACATATTCCAAGGCATCTGAAGATGAAGCATGGAGGAAAGCTATGGAGGAGGAGATCACCTCCATTGAGAAGAATGATACATGGAAGCTAGTGAAGGCTCCTGAGTCATGCAAGCCCATTGGTGTGAAATGGCTATACAAGCTAAAGAAGAACCTGCTTGGTGAAATTGTGAAGCACAAAGCGAGATTAGTGGTGAAAGGGTATCGCCAAAGATATGGGATTGATTATGACGAGGTATTTTCTCCTGTTGCTCATTTTGAATAAATCTATATCTTGATTGCATTGGCAGCCCAAGAGTGTTGGAGTTTGCATCATCTAGATGTGAAATCCGCCTTCTTGAATGGTGAAATTAAGGAGGAGATCTATGTGAGTCAACCGGAGGGCTATATGAAAGAAGGAAAGGAGGAGTGGGTCCTCAAACTAAACAAAGCACTCTACGGCTTCAAGCAAGCACCAAGAGCATGGAATGCAAAGCTTGATGATACTTTGAAGAGCATTGGCTTTGTGAAAAGCAAAAATGACCAAGGTGTGTATTATTTGAACTCAAATCAAGATAAAGTGATTGCCTGAGTATATGTAGATGACTTGATCATCACGGGGGCAAGTGAAGCCAAAGTGAAGGAGTTCAAGAAAAATATGATGACGATTTTTGAGATGACGGATTTGGGATTGCTATGTTCTTATTTGGGCATTGAAGTGCATCAAGGTAAGTCCCAAATAACCTTGTCTCAAAGACCATATGCAGCACATATCTTGGAGAGTTTTCAAATGGTTGAATGCAATCCAACCAACACTCCAATGGAAGCTCAGCTGAAGCTAAAGAAAGAAGGAGGTGGAAGAAGCATAGATGCGACTTTATATAGGAGCTTAATTGGAAGCCTAAGGTATCTACTTCATACGCGACCCGACATGACTTACTCGGTAAGCATATTAAGTAGATATGGTGAATCCTACCTCTTACCATTGGATAGCAGCAAAGAGGGTGTTGAGGTATCTCAAAGGTACCATTAATTTTGGTCTTGTGTATGTGAAAGGAGTGAAGAATCTCAATGTAATTGGCTATATCGATAGTGACTTCGCCGGTGATGTGGAAGATAGAAAGAGCACTTTAGGACAAGTTTTATTTCTAGGTGGTCTACCAATCACTTGGAACAGCTTGAAGCAAAAGGTGGTGGCCTTATCTTCGTGTGAAGCTGAATATATAGCAATTACATCAGCCGTATGTCAAGGAGTGTGGATTGCAAAGTTAGTGATGGAAGTAATGGGAGTAAAGATGGAAGCGGTGAAGATTATTGTCGATAATCAATCAGCCATTATGTTAAGCAAGACCTCAGCTCATCACAATAGAACCAAGCACATCGACACACGATATCATTTCATTCGAGATTACGTCGCAGATGGGAGAGTCGTCATCAAGCATGTGAAGACTGAAGATCAATTGGCTAACATTCTCACAAAATCATTGGGGAGAGTGAACTTTGTAGAGCTAAGTGCAATAATTAGAGTGAAGAAGGCATGGGACATGAAGAAACTCAAGGGGGAGAATGTGGGAACTAAGTTTATTCCCACGTCGCGCGCGAAGCACTTAAATCGTGGGGGTCCCGCGTGAATAGTGTGCGTGCACTGTGGTACATGAAAATTGCCAATTTTCATGCCCCATAACGCGCACTCGGCAGGTTAGTGAAGCAAAAAAATAGGAGGTTACTCTTTTTGTTTTTTTTTCACCTTTCTACCCTATAAATAGGGACCCTAGCATCCCTAAATGTATCTCTGTACCTTCCTTTCTTCCTCCAGAGAGTTGTTCTTGTGGTATTGAGTGGTTTAGTGCTTTTTAGTGGAATTTCTCTCTTCTCATTCTTATTCTTCTTCTTTTGAGTGTTTGAGTGCAATTGTGAGTGTGCTCATCATCTTGAGAGGGTGATTCTTGAGGTGATCAGCAGCCAACAGTTGACCCACATGGGCTTCCATCCCCAGCCAGGAGAGCCGCCTACCCCTACCGGGAGGCCCGCTGCCCCATTTGCAATGTGGAATGTCTCACCTTCTCATAAGTGGCCGCCAAACCACAGGCCCACCATAATAATTTCGTGGCCTCGGGATGGCCATGTGGGATTCCTCATCATTTGACTCAGTTCAAGTGCTTCATGTAGAGGTTAGGTCTGCAATGCCTCTGGTGCTTCCTCAAGTGTGTCGCTCCCTTGTTGCCATTTCATCATGATCCAAGTGACCTGACCGTTGCATACCTTCTATGGCAAATATTATGTTTTGTTGGCCTTGGGTATTGAGGATTTTCTCACATCCCACAATTTGATACATTATTTGATGGAGTCTTTGCCTTGAGTTCTTCTAGTGATGTCTCATGGAAGTAGCTTGACTTGGCTTTTTGAACATGAAGTGCAAAGCATCAATTCTTCTTTCGCCAAACCTCTTGCATGTATCAATCTTGCACGTGAACTATGTCAGACATTAGAAAGTACGTGCATAAACAAGCCCAATAGAAACCTCATGGTGAAAATCTTTGAGTCTATGTTATCCAACAAAATGGTGATCAACCCTTGCAGCATCTCTTTGGTCGCATCTAGGCTCTCTTCCAACAATCCCTTCTATATCAACCACACAAACTACAAGTGAACTTCAAAAAATATCATTCTACTCATCCTCCTTGTGATTTTATTCCATAATCTCTCTATTTATCCTCCTTGTGACTCTACTTCATCATCCCTCCCATTTGATTTTATCTACATGATGTTAGAAGACCTTATGTATACTCTCTATCATGTCATATTTACTCCATTGTCTTTCTTGAAGACTAAACTTATGTGAATTGTGTGTATCTTCCCAACGATCGTTCCCAAGAACTTACTATAGTCCACCGATTAATCAGTGAAACATAACCCAAAGACCAACCTCCAAATACCCTTCCCACAGATAATGCTCTTGAATTTGTCCAAGAGGACATACACACTTCTTGCAATAATCCTGCAGTTGTCCATCAGATAATTTGTTTCTACACCAAGAAAAATAAAGTAACAAAGGACAAGTATTCAAGTTGCTTGACATCACTCTCACACTTCTAGCTGATATATTCTTGATGTAGATGCTTTATTAGCTTTCATATTTTCCTATCAGTGGCACATGTCCTCTCCATATCCTTTACCTAGATGTCACTCTTTTCTCAATTTCTCTTTGAGTTTTCAGTTGCAATAAATTTTTCCAAAACCATAACCCAAAACTTTCTAAACATGTGCATGGAGCTCTCATAGGCTTTTTTTTTGCTATGTGCATATAGAGAATGGCAATGTCATCCATATCCAAAATACTTTTTTATACCAAACTCCCCATCTCTAATTATCTCTCCTACAACTACCTTCATCCCCCCTTTCATATGTTAGCTCTTTCTAGGACATCTAGGTCACTACCCGAGATGCATATTTGAGTGGAAGGAAGCCATGGATATTGAATATTGTGCCCTAGTATCTAGTAAGAAATGTTACCTCATGCGTCACTAAACTAATGCCAACATCGTCACCTATACATGGGTGTTCTCCCTCAAGAATAATCCTTATGACATGGCAAATGGATCAATTAGTGGATTACAGCTTCACCGAGGCCCATGGCATTGATTATACACAAAATTTTGGTCATACAATTTTCCAAAACTCCATATGAGAGGTTTTATCTCTTTAGGTTAACAATTGCATAATATTTCCCCCTACTTGATATCCCTAATGAATTATTTATGAAATTGGGGAGGAGTAGGTATTTATGGAGCAGCCTCCAAGGGAATTTTCTTAAGGAGAAAATTCAACAATCTACTTGTTTTGACATGCTAATGGAATAAAACAAGGTCTACTTGCATGGTTTGTCACAAACTACAGCTTTATATCATGCACTTCAAGTCCCATTATAGTACTAAACGATTTCACCACATCTCATTCTTTGTGTCAATCTCCTCAATATTTGATGCCATATCCAATATATGATGTTTTGAAGATCTTGTGGCTTGGAATTTTTAAGTCATAATTAAAACATGGTCACCCATCTACAAGATGTCTTTAGTGTCTCAAGTTAAAGGACACATATACAATTGTCCCATGAGTCAACATGATTGACAGTTAGATATAACACTAATGTAGGATATTTTAGAATGATTATATGTATGCATATGATGGTGTAGATATGGAGAAGTGAGAGGAATAAGATAAGAATATTTAATAAGGGTAATTGAGAAATATCCTACAAATATGTGAGGATCTATGAATGATATCAGTAGGAATTATGGTTATAAATCAGTGGAGATATGGAGAGGATAAGTAGTGAAGATGAGTATATAAGAATGATGATGAGGAGAATGGATGTGAGGAAAAAGAAGGATGAAGTATAAATTATATAGAGAAGAATAAAAATACTAATATAATTCTGGAGTGAGTAGATTGGAGAGTAGTGAAGAGAGGATAGTGGTATGTGGTAGAAAACAAACAAAAGAAGATGGTCGGATGTTGGACTTACGATCTCGGAAATGAACTGTTCTTCACGCAAAGGAAGAGGATATTACCTTGATGTGACATGAAGTAATGGCTTCCGAACCCGATCTTGATCCAATATATCTCTTCGTTTTCTTCTTACTGTGGTGAATATGAAAGAGGACAGAATGGGGGGAGAAAAGATAGGAGGATAGAATCTCGGAATGAAGAGGATGCGGGAGAATGGTGGAGACACAGGAAGAAGAATGAACACAAAGGGGTAAAAGTAACCAAGTAGTAACCAAAAGGAACCAATTTTTATCAAAACAAAATCCTCTTTCTCCCTTATAGCTTCTCTTTTATAGAGTAGGAGAAAGTGGGTTGACGGAGAGAGGACACGTCGCTTTAATTTCCATGTGCGAACGATTGCATAAATCATGGAAGTCTTCGTCAATTCCGTCGGTTCCTTAATAACCACTTGATAATAACTCACGTTCTTGGCTTGGACTGGCGTTGACGGTGACGGTGTTGTAGGGTGGTGATCGTGGATCGACTCGGTTTTGATCAGTGATGAAGTCGGTGGCTGTGGAGTCAATGTGCGTTGACTAGTTATCTTTTAAAACTTTGGATTATCTTCGAGAATGGTGGTGGCGTTGTTCCACGATTTTATCGCGGATAGTGTCGGGACGTCGTCGTGGTTAGAGTTCAATGATGTCGCTCGACGAGATGATGATGAGAATAATCTCCCGAGGAAGTGCCTTCGTGGGTTTTTTGTCATGTAATGGTGGTGACGTGGAGAGGTTACGTGCCCTTCGGTTATCATTTTTTGTAAGCCAACGCTTCCTAAAAGGATCGCCGATGGAGTCGCCTGTGGACCACGCGTCCACGTGCTAGAATGGCAGGAGGCTTCGAGGTGGGTGAGATTCATTCCTCGGAATTTAGTATCGATATTTTTATTTTCATTGAAGTGTTAGTTGTCATCTCTTGCGACGTTATCATGCTTTCATTATTCTGCTAAAAGTTGCTCGGACGAGGTAGGGAGAGTAACTCCGGTTTTGGGTGTGTTCGCTCCGATGATAGGTAGTGCTATTGTTTAGCTGAAGTAGACGTGTGAAGCGGAATTATCTTCCTCGCTAACTGTCTTTTCTTTGTAAGTCACTATCGTGATATCTTCTCTGGCCCACATCAGTGAGAGTAAGATGCGTGGGGTGACTTGAAATCACCCTTCCAAATCTTTGTTACTCTCGGGAAGGTAAGAAGTGTAAGTTTCCTTTTCCTCTTCAACTGTGGAAAATTTTCTCATGGGAAGAAGTTGATATCAATTCCGTGACTGTTATCCTTAGTGATGGCCTCCTTGTTTTCTGTTATAGGCTTGGCTTCATGTAGCAGTCTTCTTTGAATTCTTCAGGATTGACTTTGGTCAACTTCTTTAGCTGTAGAGAGGTCGATTACTTGGGAGAAGTAGTCATTGTTTTGAGCTTCCCTGAAATTCTTCATAACTTGGTTCTTTTTTACTCTTGAATGAATCATGACCTTGAGCTTCTTCAAGTATGAGTCTTCTTGTATATTCTACATGACTTCATGATGGCTGAGATGGGACTCATCTTGAAAATATTCTTGTAACTATTTACTTTCATATTGATCTCTCCTATAATTCTAACTAAGGGTGGTTTTCAAAGAGAAGGAAAATAAAAATGGATTCCTACTGATTTTTCTTTCTTGATATCAATACTTATAACTATACAAGGTGCCTATGATATGGTAGTTATGGTTTAGACAATTAGGAACCTATATCAAAGGTAAAAGGGTGGTTGACTTGGTCTACTCAAGGAATTCTAGGTTTCTAAAGATAAGGATTAAATGCTTTGACCAAGCCAATCTTTAGATCAGTATAAAATAGGGAAAGGAGGGAAGGTAATTCCCTTAAGATCTACACTCTCTTTAATTATTTAGAGAGGTCTTCTTCATCCATTTAATTGAATGGATAATTTCTCAAACTCATGATTAAGAAAGAGTATTGGTTCATTTGTAACCCTTGTGTTCATGTTTTGAAATAATTCTCCATCAAACACCATTAAAAAATTCATATAAAGTAATTCAATAAAATCTTTATTCAATGAGCACCCCTTATATATCCTTGGTGTCTCCACACTAATGGCCACAGGATTAGCCATGCTCATCAAATGAGCTAGATCAGATAATTTTATTCTTTTTGGATAATTTAATGTCCTTCTCGAATATCTCTTGAATAGGAATGTTTAGATTTTGTGTATAAACACTAGTGATTTTTATATTATCATTTCATCATAATTCACTTTGTCATTACTTATATTCATAGACATACATGAGGAATAATAATGAATAAGTTTCATTTCAATGAA
Organism: Lemna minuta; assembly: GCA_024174645.1. Taxonomy (NCBI): domain Eukaryota; kingdom Viridiplantae; phylum Streptophyta; class Magnoliopsida; order Alismatales; family Araceae; genus Lemna; species Lemna minuta. The sequence goes on from CM044105.1 coordinate 11,259,047, forward strand.
TAAAAATGTGATACATAAAAGTATGATCTGGCTCATAGGCTACATAATATCCATCATCTAGATGACATAATTAATGTAGAAATGCGTCAAGTTTTTTGAAAAAGGTTACTCATTATTGATGGATATTCAAGGGTAGGGTTTCGGGACCGAATCAACTCTCTTTCTTTAGCCACCCTTTCATTCTCCTCTCGTTCTCCAAATCAGTATGAGGATGGGTGTAACAAGAAGTTCTAATTATTTGATGGAATAAATTTTGACACTTGGCCTTAGAGAATGGCAAAGGAAAACCCACCCTTGGAACAAATCACTATGAAAATCCCCTTCTACTTTTTTATTGTATGCATTTTAGGAGCCTTTTTCATTGAACACTTTAGAGTTGAAGAAAGGACTTCCTCTTATAGACTTTAGTTTTGGCATTTATCTCTCCTTTTATTAAGGATTGAAGAAGACTTACCCCCAATAGTTTAGTGATCTTTGAGCTTATATAGGGTTCTCAAGAGGTCACTTCAAGGCATTTTTTAGGAGAAATTGTGCATGTTCCTAGTAGATTTATGCAATTGGGGTCAACATCTAAGTGCCCCTCTAAAGCCCATGTTGATTCGCACTAATGGGCCACTGACCATGGCGCTTCTACACGTGCCTTGTGAGAGATTAACTCTCTAATTCACTCTCTAGCCAATTATGGCAAGAAAGGGAATGAAGAATCTAACATACTCTAAAATCACTCAAGAACTCAAGAATGCACAAAAATCATGAGAACAAATTTATTTGAATTGAAGATCAAACATATTGTATCTTAAGTCATAATAGTAACAACCTCCATGGCCCTTACAACGCTAGCTGCCACATTGCAAATCTCGGTAGGATTACACTGGATATTAAAGAGGAGAGAGAAAATATTAAGGAAAAACAAAGCTGAGAAGATAAATGTCTTGTTCATTTCATTGAGCATTTGACGTCTTCATGAAACTATACCCAAGTCTCCAAAATTTGAATCCAAAGTCACCGCTGTAAAGTTGGAGATGATTTTTGGCATTAGATACTCCAATTGATTCCCTAAATACATCACACTTCACTCTTTCAAGTGACTTAATAGAGATGCTTGTGCATCTCTTTTCTATTGCCATATGCTCTTGCTCTCTATTCAATTCTTCAACATCGACTTTTATCTATTTATATCACATATCTATAAACTTAGACCAAACAAAAAATTCAATAGTTTGAGATAACTCTATGGCTGACCTCTTATCCAACATGAGCTTCAAGGGCATAATCTTTATGATTCAAAATGATTCAAAATGTTATAATAATAATTCTTATGTTCACAATGATATTCTTAATTTTCATTAATTAGTAAAATTTTATGGCCATTTAATGACATTTATTCATCAAGAAGATAATCATATTTTATTATAAAATAAAATTTCTATTTGTTTCTCATTTAAAATGCCTTTATTGACACAAAATTATTTATAAATATATTTTATTATGAATTTTATCATATAAATTTATTTCTATGAGGAAGTTGGCATTTTTATTCATTTTTAATAATTTTTGGGGATTTATAGAAATTAAATAAGAACTTATTTTTAATAAGAAAATAAAAAAATTAAAAAAATATGAAATATAAAAAGAGAGAAGAGAGAGTAAACGCTTTCTCACTCTCCACCGTCTCTTGTGCAATAGAAAAAAGTTCATCGCTTGAGGAAAGGCGCACATCTGCATCGTCTCCTTCTCCTCTCCTACTCTTCTCCTGTTCTCCTCTCCCCTTTATTTTATTTATCTCTCTCTCTCCTTGTCTTCTTCCTCCATTCTCCCCTCCCTCCCTCTCTCTCTTCTTCTTCTTCTTCACCTTTTATCGTTACAGCCTCCATGCTCCTTCCTGTATGCTTATGTGCACGAGTAAGGGAGAGGACAGAAGAAGTTTTCTTTCGTCCTCCTCTTTGCTCTCTCTTTTCTCTCTCTCAAATGATAAATTTCTCTTCTATCTCATGTAAAACTTCTCTCTACCATCTCTCTTGCAACAGAATAGAATTTCCATCACGCGAGACATCTTTGTGCAAGATGTTTTCTTCCCTTATCTCTTTATGTCTCTTCCTCTCTCCCTAGCTCTCTCTATCTCTCTCTCTCTGATCCCTTCTCTCTTGCTAGGATCTGAAGTTGACAAGCTCTTCAAAACTTTGATGCAAGCATTGTATGCAGCACAAACTTATTGAATCAAACATTTGATACGTAGAAGCACCAAGGGGTGAAGATCCTATATCTAGTTTAGATAACATCCAAACTTATAGTATTGATTTGAAGTATATCTTCAAGTTTTTCAAGTGTACAACCTCTAATAGTGTCTACATAGTTGCTGAACAATCATATATCCTTCGGAACACTCATCACCACAATAAGAAGAAAGAGATGTGAGAATTTCTACTAGGCTTGCATGGGTTTATGTCTATTATGGCCATTCTTCACATATTTATAGACCTTGGGAATGTGAAATTTTCACAAAAACCTTTTTTATTATGTTTGTATCCATCGACGTCCCTTGACCTTATGTGTGTGACCCTTTGGGTTCATTTATCTTACCAATCAATTACTCCATCGGCTTAATAACACTTATTGGTCTTCCTTATTAATTAATTATATCAACATACATATTAATTTATCAAGGATCGATTTATCCTAATTGACAGGTTGAATTGCTAGCCTGTTGGGTTCCATGCTATACCACTTGCTCTACGAGTTATGGAGTTTATGAAAACTATCTCATGAAACCTTACTGTCATCTGCTACCATGTACATATAATCCTTCATTCGCACGAGACTCATAAATGACTTAGGATATGGTTACATTGTCAAACCCTAATTAATTATTCAATTTAGTATTGATGCAAGGAGGAAATCATTGAGAACACCATTTTTGGGTTTTAAGGTTGATAAAATTTCTAAAATTTTGATCAAAACATCAAATGCAGTGGAATACATTAAATCGGATTTTCAAAATATTGAGGCACCAAGAAGAAATGATTCTATCATCTAGTATGTATGAAAAACATACTTAAAAGGTTCCCTTGAAGAAGTTCTTGAAGCTATTCAAGTGTCTAGCCTCTAGCGATATCCACATAGTCTTTAGATTCTAGATATCCTCTTCAAAGCTCTGAACTAAGAAAGAAAGAAAGAGAAGAAAGGAGAGAATTCCTACAAGGCCTGCATGGGCACCTTGAGTTGTGGTCGTTCTCCACCTATTTATAGACATTTGGTATGTGGATTTCTCATAAGAAACCCTCATAATTATGTCTATATTTGCCATCTATAGACCTTATGTGTGTGACCCTCTAGGTCCATATATTTCACTAGTTTATAACTCTATAGACCAAATAACACCTTATTGGTCAACCTTAACTAATTTCCACATCAACATATAGATTAATTAATCAAGGATTAATTTAATCCAATCAATAGGTTGATTTTCCAGCTCATAGGGTGCCAAGCTACACTACGTAATCTAGGAGATATGGAGTATTTAAGAACTCCCTTATCAAACCATTCCATCATCGATTACCATGTATATATAATCTTTCATCTGTACAAGACTCATGAATGACTTAGGGTATGGTCAACTGTCAAACCCTAATTGGCCACTCAAGTTAATCTTGATGTGTGTAGTAAAGCATCGGGAACTCCTTCTCTGATATTTCTCCTACCTTGGCCAAATATTTCATCATATCTCATTCCTTGAGTCAATCTCCTTCAAGTTCACTGAAATTATTTCATAGCAAAGAATTAAGAAATTATTGAGATATCTTCAAATCGGATGACGACTTGAGTGTCAAATTAATGAAATTGATATTTTTACAAAGAAAACTCCAAGATAAATCCATAGAATCAAAAATCATTAAATTTGGATTAGTGTTCGTGCAGAAATCAAGAAGCGAAATAAGCAGAAAAAATTTGATAGCAAAGAGAGAGAGAAATTACTAAATTTGATCAAATTAAACTAATCTATGCATCTAAGTTAAAGTCTAATGTTCTAGAATAAAAGACAGGGAAGAAAACATGTAATCTAACCTGAATCATGCTTGAAATTTAACTGCTTGATCAAGGCTTTTCATTCTACATTTTGTAAAACAAAAATAGGGAGTTCAAGCAAAAAATTCTTCCTTCTCTCTCAATGAAAACATAATTCAAGAACTCCATTGATGTGGAAATCAATCTAGAAGCGAAAGAAAACAAGAGGTTTAATGATTATGTTGTTCAAAAGGTTCGATTGATAAAAAATCCAAGAATACATTTACCATCAAAGTGAGAGAGTGTAAATAGGAGAAATTTGGGCATGGCTCTTCGATCAACGCTTCATCTTCAATCAAAAATCCATATGAAATGCCAAGAAGTTAAATCAATGCCCTTAAGTCATGGGCATTGGATTCGTGATAAAGCGCTAACATTTTGCTGCATTCTCATGTGAAGAGGAAGCATCGAGTGATCGCCTCCACTGGATCATGATTTGACATTTTGGAATGGGTTGCACATCATGATGAGTCCACTAGGTGTATTTAATCTCAACCATTATAGCTCTTGCAAGAATGGCCAAGATTTATCACAAGTTTTAAGTCAAATTGACGTCCAATTGCAGCGCCACATACCCCTCCTCTTAATTGAGCATCAACGATCGTGATTAAATCCAAAAATTGAACACTCCACAGCATGCCACATCACCTACATAAAATAAAGACAGTCTCAAATTGACGAAATCAAGGAAATTCTTGTAAATAAATAGTAAAGTGGACTATGTGGTTACCTTAAGCCCATTAAGGGTGCTTAATCACTAATGACACGCGATAATCATGCTACATGCATGCGCTACAGGTGCATCACACAAGACGCACGCACAACACCAAATGACGACATGCAAGCATGCGTGCCACATCAGCTGCCACATTAGCACAGACGTAAAAACATGTTCTTTAAATATTTTTAATCAAAGTAAATTCAAAGAAATTTGAAAAAAATTCTAGAAAAATCCCTAAAAATTATAAAATTCATAACTTTCAAAATACAAATCTTTTTAAATCTTTGTTTTCTAAAATAATTAAAAAAATATCGTTCTATGCATTTTAAAAATAATAAGGGAAGAAATTTCAGCTTAAAAATACACTCTTCTTTGAAAAAAGCTTGAAAAATATATTAATGTGTATAAAAAATTTTCCCTTACTATTTGCATTTAAAATTCAAGAAAAATTTCAAATATATATCGGAACAATCTATTTAGAAATTCAATCTGAATTTAAACATGATTATCTCTTAAAATGAATACATTTTGATATTTTTAATAAATTCCATAGAATGATAAATATGCACTCAAAGTATGATAATGTGCATAAGAGTGAAATGTTTTATGCCTTAATTTGCAGTGATAATTTTGTAATTACAAGTATAAATTGCATGTTATCAGCAGGAAAATTTTATATCAAGAAAATTATCTTATAAAATTATAAGTCATGAGATGGAGGGTGCAATAGCATTTTCAAGAGTTTATTATAATCGTATATGAGCAATTTATGAGTACTTATAATCCTTTTTTCTGCTTTCTTTAGAATGCACAATTACTTTTTGCGTGTACTTCGTGTTGAAATACGATGTGCACATGGTATTTTTGGTGGACATGGTTGATGAGAGCATAAAAGTGATTGTAAGTATTCCTAAAATGCTCTTACATGATTATATTAAGCTATTGAATATGCTATTGCACCCATCATTTCATGACTTAAAGTTTTTATTAGATAATTTTTCTTTAAATAGAATTTCTCTATATAAATGTTAATCATTTATTTTAGGAAAATTTATAAAACAATCTAGGAGAAAATCTTCTAAAGGACAAAATCTGAAGGAAGGAGCCTATTTCAAGGGTCAATTAAAGCATAAAATGGGGCTCATCAGTACTAATCAGGGCAAGGTCGCTAAAAGGAGAATGGAGAAGAACTTTTGGTCTTCTTCGCCCTGTTCTCCTTTATCTCCATCTTTTGTCTTCGTCCTCTCTCGTAGGTTTTTTTGGATTTTTTATTATTTTTTATGTTGTCATTATTCATGTTAGAATGGTGTAGTCAATGATTCTCTAAGTTTTTCTTGTTAATTTTCATAATCTTCTTGTATTCGCTCAATCCCTTCCTCCTAATATCTTTGTCCGCTCTAAATTCTCCCTTTTCTACCTCTCTTTTGACCTCCCTCTCACCTGCTCTCCTGCCCATTCTTCCCCTCTCACTTGATCTCCATCGCAATCCGCTTCTCTCCTGATTCTTCTCCTAAATTACTCTTTTGGATTCTTTCTCTTTTTCCTTCTCCTGCGTTCTCGCTCTCTCCCACTCTATCCCCATACCTCGCGATTTCTATGAATCACCCTCTAAATTTCTCTCTCAACCTCTTTCACTCTTCCAAATTCCTCCTCAATTTTTTGTGTTCTTTCATATCCTCCCTCTCTTTCGATCATCGCCCCTTCATCTTGCTTGCTCTCTCTGTCACATTCAAACTCATGTTTCCTATCTCTCTCTCTAAGCCGATGATAATATGCAATCTATATATGTAATTATATGATTATTAATGCAAATTAAGGCATAAAACATTCCATTCTTATGCATCTTATCATGTTTTGAGTGTATATCTATCATTCTATGAAAATTTAAGTTATAATCTCAAAATGCACTATTTTAGGGATAATCATGAATAATTAAAGAAATATATTTAAGATTAGATTATTCCCACTTTATATGTGAGATTATAATTGGATTTTAATGACTGCTAATAAGAGAAACATTTTTCTATATACACTTATTTATTTTCCTAATTTTATTTTCTAAAATAAATGAGTGTAGTTTATAAATAAAAATTTATTATCTTGTTCTTTATTAAATTTAACTTTTTAGAATGAGATATTATTTTGTTTTTTTATCACACAAGACAAATTTGGATGAATTTGGAGTTAAGAATTTAAAGTTATAGATTTTCTAATTTTTAGGGATTTTTATAGAATTTTTAAAAAAATTTCTGAATTTATTTTGGATTTATTTAGATTTTTAAATATTTTAAAAATCATCATTTTTATTACGCGCTTACGTGGCAGCTGACGCGGCAGGCAAATAACGTGTCAGCACGTGGCAATGTGGCACACACGTATGAGCATTTGAGCTTGCATGGGCACGCATGTGTGCGCGTGTGTGCATGTGTGCACATCTGTGCACATGTGAGATTAGTGGGTTAAGCATCCTTGTCAGGATATTAGCTAAACTCATTAACACTCACTACTTATATACCCCTCGATTTACATTTTTTTTCATGTGGGACTATTCTTGTTTATTTAAGTGCGCTAGAGATGAGGCAAGCTCACGAGCGTCCGATCGATGTGAATAAAGGTCAGTAAATCTCGGCCCCTCATTTTCACTTAAGTGAGGGGGTATGTGGCAGCATCTGAGTGGATGATGATTTGTTTTATTAAAGGGATCAATCATGGTCGTTCATCTGAGTCATAATGGCCATGATTTCAAGAGTCATCAAAGAATCTGAGACGTCGATTCACGATCGGATGGACGAGATATTGTGACGCTTCTTCTTTGGGTGCAGCGTGGCGAAATCTGAGAGATCTATCTTCGATCGAATGAACATGACTTAATGGTAACGATTTGCATCCAAGCATTTCATCTGAGCCATTGATTGAAGATGAAGAGCCAAATCGAATGGCCACGCCCAAATTTTGCCTATTTGTACACATGTTCTTCAACGAAAAATGTATTCTCAATCCCTAAGTATCTTGCTTTCCTCCTCTTCTAGATTGATTATTGCCTACAAGGAGTGTTTGAAAGTGAAATTTCGTTACAAGAATTGGGAGAAATCGCCTCTTGAATGACAAACTTCATCTTTGAAATCGCAGAATGAAAAGCCCATGATCCAGCAATGGATTAGATCATTTTAAGCATGACATCGGGTTAGATTATGTGTTTTCCTCATAATCTCTCCTCTTGTATCATTATATTTCAATTTTGAATAGAAGATTAATCAAATTTTAGATAATCATGATTTTCTCTCTCTTCACGATCAAAAATTCTATTTGATTTTCACTCCTTGATTTCTCTGTAAATCTTGATCCAAATCAAGTGATTTTTTTTCCGTGGATTCGTCTTAGAGTTCTCTTTCTTCAACTATAAAATCTCTAATTTCTCATCTCAATTCTTTCTCTAATTTTGATCAAATTAGAAGAACACTTCAAAAATATCTTAATTCTCTGTGGATTTGACCCTTATTCACCATTATACTCTTTAATTGGTGAGTTCGGAATTATTTTTTACACGTCTCCATGTGTTTTCAATGACTGCACAATTACATCTCATCAATCGACCACTCTTCCTCTTTTGCTCCCACTCTCCCTCTTTATTCTTACTCCCTCTTCCTCATGCTCTCTTGTCCTCCCTCTTGCAGCCTTCTTCCTCTCTCAAACTTCCTGTGATATTTTCCTCTTCATCCTCTCGCTTCCGTTCTCATTCATTCTCTCTCACACACACACTCTCTCTGTCTCTCTCTCTATCTTTCTTTGTCGCTCTTGCTCCCACTCCTTCTGCATGTTTCTTGCTCTTTCTTGCGATCTCATTTCCTCTCTCGCTCTCCTGTTCTACCTGTTCTTCACTAAAGTCTGTCTATCGTTATCTCGTTCTTCTCCACTCCCTCTCACTCTCCCCTTCTTTTGAGTCATCGTTCATGCTCCCTAAATTCCATTCTCCCTCTCAGTTCACTCCCCATTCTCCTACTCTCGTTATCTCTTTCTCTCTCATGATCCCCTTTTTCCCCTCAAAAAACTTCACATCTCTCCACTTTCCAATCCTAATTCACTCCTTCCCCCTCTCTCCTTCTCTCTCTCTCACGATTCCTCCTCTTTCATGTGATCTCTTTCCCATCTTTGACTACCCACTTTCAATCCCTCTCTTAATCTCTCTTACCTATCGCAGTTTTCTTGTTCGCTTGATCCCACGTACCCTTCACTTTGTCCTCTCTCTCTCTGTGGCCTTCATTATCTCTCTCTATTGTCTCCCTCTCATGACCTTGTTCCCAATCTGATAACATGCAATTTGTACATGAATTTATATGATTATTAATACAATTTGTATGTATGTTATATTCCATTTGTATGCATGTTTTATTCCAATCTATGTTTGAGATCATAATCGCATTTTCATGATTAAATGATGAAAGAAAATATTTTTATTTACACTCATACATTTTTCAAAATTTATTTTCTAAGACGAATGAGTGTATTGTTTAAATTAAAATTTATTCTCTTGTTATTTAAATGTTTTTATTTTTTATAATGATATATAATTCAATTTCTGATCCAACAAAATAAATTTGGATTAATTTGGAGTTGTCTTTTGAAAGGTTATGAATTTTCCCATTTTTGAAATTTTCTAGAATTTTTTTGAGTTTATTTAAACCTATTTTGAATTTTTAAAAGACTAAAATGAAATAAAAATGTTTTATTTATCGCGTGCTGATGTGGCAAAGCATCTCCACATGGTGGTGTGTGTACACGCCATGTTGCGATGTGTGCGTGTGTGTGCGCGTGTGTGTGCGTGTGTGCACACGTGTGCACGTGAGAATGATTAATGGGTTACAACATCCTTAAAAGATTTACGCTAAACCATTAAGCTCCCTTACCTTACATACGCGTCAAATTGCGATAAGTTATTCCTATGTGGGACTATTTATCTTTATTTTTAGTCGCAAGTGACGTGGTGCAATGAGAAGTGCCTGATCGCGTCGTTTAATCGCGATCATCAGATGTCACTTACTCGCATAGGTACGTGGCAACATCTGATTAGGTGATGATTCGATTTAAAGATGATTTAATCTCATCCGCTCATCTCGAGTTATAATGGTCGAGATTAAATGCCCCAGATGGACACGTACCCGTGCTAATTAGACGCGTAAATGCTAATTAGATATGATAATACATGATTATTAATGTATATTAAGGCATAAAAGATTTCATTCCTCTGCATGTTATCATATTTATGACTATTTATCTATCATTCTATGAAAACATTATTAAAATCTCAAAATACTTTAATTTAGGGTTAGTTATGATGAATTAAAGATAAATAATTTCAAAACCCATCTTTACTTGAGATTATAAGTAGGTTCAAAAGTTAAATAATGAGAGAAATCATTTTTATAAACATTCATTTAATTTTCTAAAGTTTAAATCTTAAAGAAATGAATGTATTTTTGAAATAGAAATTAAATCTCTGGTTATTTATTAAATTTGACTTTTTAGAATCATAGATAATTAAATTTCTGATCAAATGAAAGAAATTTGTATTAATTTGGAGTTATATTTTAAAAGTTATGAATTTTCTAATTTTTAGGAATTTTTCCAACTTTTTTTTGAATTTTTCTGAATTTTTAATGAATTTCTAAGGATTTTCTAGAATTAGAAATCAGTTTTTTCTAATTTAAAATTGATTTTTCAGATCATCTACAGCGCGCAGGTGACGTTGTGCAATCTAGAGCGTCCGATCACGATCGATGATTGATGATCAAGGGCACAATGCGACGTGGCGCATCGTGGGACATCTAATCGCGCGAGAAATCAGAGCCGTCGATTTTCACTTAAGTGAGGGGGTGTACACGGCAAGATTGGATTCATCGGATGCGTTTTAATGTCAATTGTTGATCAAGAGCAGTTATAACAGTCGAGATTAAACCAACGAAAAATACATCAATAGCGTCCGATCCCGATCCAACGGCGAGCGTTTTGATGCGTTGTAAAGCATTCGAGAGTAATTCAACTTAATCGAACTGTTTAGATACCAAATCTTTTAAATCCCTTGATCCCAATCGCTTCAAGAATCATTTACGCGTCCACGATCGATGGGAAGGAAATCGATGCTTGAACTCCACGAATCGAGATTTCAAAATTTTGATTAATAGCCTTGATTCTGGCGATTAATTGGATCAATTCGATCGCAATTGTGGGTTAGGGATCATGTTGCATCCTAATCTATCTTCATTTAGCATTTAATTTCATTTTAGAATCGTAATTTATTTTAATTTCTTTCTTATTTTCAGTAATTTCGCGATTTTATTTTCAGAAAAAGCCTATCTATTCAATGTTCGATTTCTCTGCAAAATCCAAGTCAAATTCATTGACTAGTGATTCATTTGCCCTCTTTCATAAAATATCCATTTGCCCAATTTCTATCATCGATTCATTTTCCGATTTCATCAAATTCGAAGAGATCATTAAGAATTTTCTAATTTCCCTATAGATTTGACCCTTATTTACCATTATACCCCTCACTTCCAGAATTATTCTTAAAATTGGTAAGTTTCAACTTAATTTTGACACGTGACCATGTGTTTTCAATGACCACTGATAACATACTAAATTAACATGATTAAACATGATTATTGATGCATATTAAGGCATAAATGGTTTCATTTCCATCCATGTTATCATACTTATGTGTATTTTTCTAGCAGTCCATGAAAACGTCATTATCATCTCAAAAATACTCTAAATTAGGGTTAACTATGATTATTTAAAGATAAATTACTAATAACCTATATTTACTTGAGATTATAGAGGTTTTTAAGCTAAAATAATGAGAGAAAATGATTTATAAACATTTATTTATATTTTCTTAAGTTAAAATCCTTAAAAAATAAATATATTTTTGAAATGAAAATTAAAACTCTCATTATTTAATAATTTTGACTTTTTAAAATGATAGATAATTAGATTTTGGATCAAATGAAAGAAATTTGGATTAATTTGGAGTTATATATTAAAAGTTATGAATTTTCTAATTTTTAGGGATTTTTCCTAATTTTTCTGATTTTATTTTCGAATTTCTAAGGATTTTCCGAATTTAAAATCGATTTTTCTAATTAAAATATTGATTTTTCAGATTAAATTAAGTACAGGGGCAACATGGCAGTCTGTGAGGCGTTGGATTACGCAATTGAATATCGCGTGTCGAATGGATGTACCTGCGGTCCACCATGATCATCAATGCACGTGCTTTAAATGAAGGCGTTATAACAGTCGTGATTTAATCTCGCAGGGAGCATCTTGATCGTCAAATCGCAGTCTAACGGCGGGAATCTCACGCATTTTAGAACGCTCATCCGTGCGGCTCATCCGGACTGTCCATCAAGATTAGACGGCTGGCGACTTATTGAAACGGTTCACGATGGATCGTTCCATCGTAACCGTCGATCATTTCGATCAGACGGTTACGCCCAAATAGCCTATAAATGAGGCATGTTCTTGCTATTTATAAGCATTCGAGTTAAAAATCAAGCAAATTGATCTGTTTAGACACCTCCCTTCTCGAATCTCTCGATTCTAGCTTCTTCTACACTCTTTTCCGCATCCACGGAGGGCAAGAACTTGAGATTTGGCTCAGTAGAGAAGGGGAAATCGACGCTAGAATCTTCATATTTTCGACGATTAAGAGGTTTAATCATGTTAATTTGATCACTATTTGGGATTAGTGGAAGCGATTTTTCATAATCTATCATCCAATCATGTTTAATTTCAATTTAGATTAGGATTTCAAGTTTAATTTGGTTTAATTTTAGTCAATTTCATGATTTTTAACGTTCGGAAATCTCCCCCGACTTCGAACTTCAATTTCTCTTCGAAATCAAGATCAATTTCGATGATTCTTGATTCCGTGGAAGCGATTTGAAGCTATCTTTCATAAAATACCATTTTTCCCCATTTCTACCAACGATTTATTGTCCGATTTGATCAATTTCAAAGAAAACATCAGAAATTTCCTTATTTCCCTGTGAATTTGACCCTTATTTACCATTATACCCCTCAATTCGAATAATTTTCATCAAATTGGTAAGTTTTGAAATATTTTTGACACGAGACCGTGTGAAATCGACGACCTCGAGGTTTCGTCTCGTCAACCACTCGGTCTCGTCTCGTCATGGACTCATCGCAATCGTCCAATGAAGATCAAATGGGTGCGACTTAAAGACGACGATTCATCAAACGACGTTTGATATGCGTAAAAATACGGTCATTGAATGCGCAAATTCACGTATCAAAAAAATTTATACTCAACTCTTCAAAATCTGATTTTAAAATTAGAACAGAGCCAAGTCGAGGTCGAATCCACAGGGAGGAAGTTAAGAGACTGAAATCAGAAGATATTTTTTGGTATTTTTGGATTTAGAATACGGAGATGAATGATGAAATGAAGAAGATGTATATGAGAATCAAATGAACCAAACAAGTGCTTCCAAACTCCTTGCGAGGATTGAAAACCCTTGATAGATGGTGGGAAAGCGATTTTTAGGGGTTTGTAAATGAGAAAATGTTGATAAACAGACGAGGAAAATAAAAGAAATGGATAGAAAATATTTTTAATCTAAAGATTTGTGATGAAAACATAATCTAGTGATGCTCCCTAATCAAAACATACCTTCGACAGCCGTATATTTCGCCCGAACTTGGCGTCTTGCATCCAATAAGAGGAATGAATAGAAGAGGGAAGAAACTCACTTAGAATGATGTTCAACACATGAGGAATGATCAATCCTTCCTTCTGGCTAGCCAATTCTAGAAACATACAACAAAACATTCATAACCCTGATTTTTTTGTCTCAGAACTTAAATCAGCCCTAGTAGATTCATGGAGCTTGACATGACAACCAAGCCCACTAAATTTCAGCCCCTAACTCCACCAGGATCCTCGAATATCAGGCTTCTAATTTGGATCATTTTTTACCATTGGTCTGGTTTCTCTCTCCTCAGATAGCACTCGTCAAACCACTCTTGCCGGCAAACTTTGCTGAGTCACACACTAAAAAACAAAATTAAATTTTAAACCTTTTCACTCTCTCTCCTCTCTCTTCTCCACTCTATTCTCTCTTCTCTCATTTCTCTCTCTCAATGGTGGAAAAAGTTGTCGCGACGAGAATCACAAAGAGGAAGAAACTCCTCCCGCCTCTCCTAGCGACATAAAATTTTTGCTGTGAGAGAGAGGGAGAGAGGAGAGAGATATATATATATAGAAAGGGAGAGGAGAGAGGGAGAGAAGAGATACGTGCCTCGCCTCTTGATTCTCCTCCCGAGAGACAGGGAGAGGAGAGGAAGAAGAGAGAAAGAGTTAGGGAGAAAAAGAAAGAAGGGTAGGAAGACCCTTCTCGCGATGGAAAAATTTCCGTCGCAAGAGAGGGATCGCATGGAAAAGCTTACGCGCGATGGAAAATTTCCGTTGCGCAAGAAAGAGGAAGAAGGAAGACGTCACAAGAAGAAAGAAGAAGGACAAGACGAAGAGAGATGAGAAAGAGGGAGAGGAGACGGCACGAGAGAGGGAGAAGCGATTTCTCCCTCTCGTGTGATGAAGAGAGGAGAACAAAATAGAGGGAGAGAGAGAGAGAGACAGGAGAGCGCGGAAGAGAGAGAAAGAGAGGGAAAGGAATGGGACAGACAGAGAGGGAGAGAAAGTAGACATCACGAGAAGGAAGAGGGGGAAGAGGAGAAGAAAGAGTGAGAGAGAGAGAGAGATAGAGATCATCTATTTTCTTAAATTAATTTTTCTTTAAAAAATCATTTTTAAATTATTTAAATATCTAAAAACTGTAAGAAAAAAATCTTAGAACATCTAGAAAATAAATAGAAATCTCATTTTTTTTCAAAAAAATTACATTCTTGATGAATCATGTCATTAAATGCTCATAAAATGTTATTAATTTATGCAAAAATCAAGAATATTCATTCCAACATGAAATTTATCATTTAAATAATTTTTAAATCATGATAACATGCATTTATGATTAGATTTTCAAGAAAAAGCGCATAAAATGTGTGATATTAATGCATGAAATTGTATGTTATCAATATTTAATCTCAATCGTTGATCAAATCGAAATGATGTATCCATTGGTGGCACCCAAATTTGCCTATAAAATTGAAATGTTCTTCGACAGAGATATTGTTCTTGGATTTTCGAGCAATTCAAACTATTTAGATACCACAATCCTAGAATCATTTGATTTCTACTTCTTCTAGACTCATTTCCATGTCAGAGCAGTGTTTGAAATCAAGAATTGGTTAAAAGAATCGGAAGAAATCACATCTTGAACGCCGAACTTTGTTGTTGAAATCGTAGAATAAAAAGCCTTGAATTCGGTTATTAATTAGATCATTTCGAGCTCGACTTTGGGTTAGATTACATATTTTCATCCTAATCTATCTTCTTATAGAATTAGATTTTAATTTTAAATCATAAATTAGTTTAACTTTAGATTTAATTTCGGTTCTCATCTATTTTCACGATCGATTTTCTTTCTCAATTTCAAAGTATTGATTTCTCTACGAATTCCAATCCAAATTCAGTGATTTTTTATTCTGGGGATTCATATTGGAGTTATCTTTCTTAATATACTAAAATCCCTAATTTCTCACCTCAATTCATTGTCTGATTTGATCAAAATTTAAAGATATCTCAAAATTTCCTTATTTCTCCGTGGATTCGACCATTATTCACCATATACTCTTTAATTAGTGATTATACCTTTAAATTGGTGAGTTTGGAACTTGTTTTAACACGAGTTTGTGTGTATTCAACGACCGCATGAAATCATTTTGTCACAGTCCCACTCTCAATTTCTCTATCATTGCTCTCTCTTTCCCTTCCTCACAATCTCTCTTTATCTCTCACTAAAATTTCTCTCATCTTACTCTCGCACCATCTCATGTTCACTTCCTCTCTCTGTCATTCTCTTTCTGTTGCGCCCGTTTTCTCTCTTTTGGTTCTCTCTCACCATCTCTTTTGGTTCTCTCTCTTTTGGGGGGTGCCTCTATAGTCAAAGACAACCACCACTTTGTTCCTTCAAAACATTGTCTATTTGGAAAGTTGCTTCTATGTCTCATCTTTGGTGTGGCTCATTTCTCCCCTCACGCTAATCCTCTAACATTGCAAAAACACCTCTCACAAGATCATAGCCATGGCTTCCATGATCTTCCCTTACTTGTGATGAACTCAATTTCAAGGCATTTTTAATTGTTGTTTTGAATCAATTTCATGCAAAAAAATATTTATAATTCCTCACTTTGTATAATGGTAAAGGGTCAAATCCTCAGGGAGCCTAGGTAATGAGATCAATGTTTTTAGAGATTAGAGACACTGTTGTAAGGAAAAACAACAATAAAGATAATTTTTTGGAGAATTAGGGAAGGATGAATAAATGGAATATGGTATGAAATATATATATATATATACTACATGAGAAATGATGAGTAAAATATTGAGAATGGAATGATGGAATGGAGAGATGAGAATGATGAAAAGGAAGATGATGGAAGAATGGTGAAATCGGGTAATTAGGAAATCAGGTGAAGATGAGAGATTTTTTGAAGAAAAGAGAACAAATCTAAAATATTAAAAGAGAAATAGGATTGACACTATCTATGGAGGGATTACAATAAGAAAAATCATATCCAAATTCTTGCACAAACCCCATTTTTGTTGCTAGTTCTCGGAAAAGTGATGTTAAACTTATTACGATCTCGATACTATATTTGATCTTTCCTCCATAACAAACTTAAACACCAAGAAATTTCAAGCTTGGGACTAAACCTCTCCTTTTCCTTATATAAGCTTGATGTTAAGAGAGAGCGAAAAAACAGCAAAAAAGGAAGAAGATTTTCTTTATATGTTATGTTTAGAGGTTCCCTTATATTAATGGTAGAAATTTAGTTTTTTTGGGTGCCACCAAATGAATGGTGGAGTTAAATCCATAGGTCACACCCATAACCACCTCCTAAGGAGGTGGGCCCCAAAACCACCTCCTAAAGGAGAGGGCTAACCATTCTCTCAGAGGTGTTAACCTTACCACTTTCCTAAGGAGGTGGGCTTACCTCTCTCTTCTATAAATATGGATTCTTCTTCAAAAAATAAGAAATATATAAATTGATCAATAATAAATAAAAGAGAAAAAATTTGAATACTTTGACCCTTCAAGAATACCTTTGACCACTTTTGACTTCTCAAGAATCACTTTGACCATAATTAACTTCCAAGAGAAAGGGACTAACTAGCCTCCTAAAAAGGTGGAATGAGTCGACCCCACCTAAGAATGTGGTTTACTAACCTCCTACAGAGGTGGAAAGGCTAGACCATCCTCATAAAATGGTAGAAAGATTTGACAAGCCTTTTTAAAAGGTGGAATGGCTTGACCAACTTCCTAAAAATAAGGAAAGGCTTGACCATCCTTTTAAAAAGATGGAAAGGACTGATTAACCTTGTAAAAAGGTGAAAAAGGTTAACCAATCTCCTAAAAAGCTGGAGTACTTGTTTTCTTCTTTTCCTTATAGATAATTTGTATCCATGCTTCCATTAAACTTCATCTAAATCCTTGAATCTATATAACTCATAAAAATTTAAGAATTCAGCAATTTCACTTCCAAGAAGTTAAATGGGATTAGTCTCATAATATAATCACAATGTAAGAAATGATGCATGATAGGACTTGGTCATATTTTTATCACATTCAGGCATAGAGAAATAGGTATTCTCATTGTTACAATCTTTATCAACACTTAAACATGATAACATGAGTTATCACCTTCCCCTCATCCACCACCTGCACCACAACTTCTTTAAGTGAACCCATTGATTTTCCAAACATATGGTATTGGCCCTTCTTTGGGTTTCATTGCACTAGTCCCTAGCTATGAGCCCAAGTCAATATCGTATGACACATTGACTACTTCAAGGCTTGTGAAATAGCACAAGGTCTAGTTGACCTTCATGGTAAAAATTCTAATTTGAGACCTGGAGTAACCTTAAAATGTATGTTAGTGTTAGTGATTTGTCCATCTAGGCACACCTTCCTCATCAAGTTTGTGAGCCATGTGAAATTAGGGCTGTTAGGCAGAATCAACTAGTCGTCTTTATCTAAGTGGTATGCTCTTGGCATCATATTAAACAACAATGAGATCCTTATGATGCTAGCTAGGGCAATGGGAAAATTCACCAAAGGTGGGTCTCGGAACCTTTGTGCATGCAGAGAGCAGGGTTTTAGTGCGGTCGTTAAATACACAAACATAGGTCAAACAAAATTTATAAAACCGAACTCACAGAGATAAAGATA